>LKNJ01000808.1:126478-169437 GCA_002120245.1 Maccullochella peelii
ATATATACATATATATACACATACATATATACATATGTGTGTGTGTGTGTGATGCTGATCTTCATAGTTATTGTCACAATAACTTAGCAGCTATGGTAGTCTGACTGCACAAGACACGCCTCAGTTTTCCACCAACCTGAGTCAACTGTAAGTTGATAAAGACTAGCTGGAAAAAAAGACAATGAAAAGCTAAAAGTAAAGAACCAGTTTCTGTCTCTCCAAATGCAAACTTGGCCAAAACTACTAAGGCCCATCTGATAGGGCTGTGTGGGTACATCAGACAAAAAAAGGTTGGGAACCACTGATTTACAATTTACCTTGACTTGATAATGTTTTCCACTGAGGTCAATGAGGAGTTGGCAGCACGTCTGTCCGTGGCACTAAAGCTTGTTCCTCCCTATGGAGTCTCTCTGATGCTTGTATGAGTCAGTCTGTGTGTTTACAAGGTGTAAATGTATGTAAGAGACACAATAGAAATTGAAGCTCATCATTGATTAGCTGGCAAAGTTTTCTTTCCCCCAGAAAGATGAAAACAAAATCCAAGCGCAACCTCTTCTCTCCAACACGCTCACAGAGCAGCCGATGAATAACAAGACAGTAACAGTTTCCTTTTTGAGTATCCATAGCAACCGCAGCTGTGTTTTGGTTGCTGATAGTCAAGGTTATGAGCAGGCTCCACATGACAGTCTCACCGATAAGAAACAGAACATCAATGTTCTTTCGCAGGGTCTCATAACTTTGCAGATATCAAACATCAGTTTCTTCACAAAGACTCACAACCTTTGTCCCTGACATAGCCTGAAAAACTAGTGAACGTTTTCCTTTGACACAATCTGCTCTACTCTTCTTTGTAAAAGGGTTAGCTTTGATTCTTGGGGAGATTGGCCAAATTGTCATCTCTGCCCCAGGGAGATATGCGAGGTTGGTGCAAGTACAAGCAAGACTTTTGAATGTAACACGTCTCAGTTACACATGAAAATCAGTAACAATCTTAGGAGGTTGGAGGGTTCAGTGACAGTTGAATGGTGATGAAACGCCATTAGTTTAGCTGATATTTTGTGGTGACAGAAACAGATGAAGTTCGTACAGAGGGTCTGTTACTTTCTATATTATTTCAACTTTGTTTTGTTGAACACGGAGTCAACAGCTTGCCGTTTGCATTTTTGTTTGGCTGAATGAGCTCCTGAATAGCATATATCCACAGAAACTACAGACTGACAAAGCTCAAGTGGTTTCAAGTGACGGCAACCATTTGTTTCCTTTCACTTGCCAATGAGAAGCTCCATCATAGGAATAACGCCCACAAGCCTGCCCTGACTAACCACAGGGTCTTGCTATAGTACAGTGACAAAGATGAGATACCTCACTGGCTTTGCCCCCACAAACACCGCAAGCTGTGTTAGATGAAACCGGAGCACAAAAACCTATGCTAATCAGATCAGCATTATGCACAACTTCACTTTAAACTTGATACGGAGTATGCCATTAACTAATGTCAAAGTAGTAACACGCATTACAGGTTTAACAGCTTACTGTGATGAAAGGGTAACTCCATTAATTTAACACCTCAAGATCACTTACTCATGATGTGAAGAAATACTCAGCTGGTGAAACCGTTGAATAATGTCTTCTGTGGCTCTGGAGATGTTAGGTTTCAATACAGTTTCTCTGGACCCAAACACAGAACTCGGAGACAGAAGAATAAGGTTTATTGGGTTTAATGACAACACAGGCCTATAGACAGAAACGGAGCGGCAGCGTGACTTGGAGCCGAGGTTATCCAGGTGAGTGAAGGAGAGGAGCGCTTCGTGGAAGGAGAGCTTGTTGGAGGCAAACAGGATTCTTGGAAGGCAACGGTGGATCTGTAGCGCAAAAGACTTCACTTGGTTAGATATTTAGCTCAGCCTGACGTCGATACGATGGAGGTAGACGTTACGATCTGGCGATGAGTGGTGAGGAAAACCAGGCTTTTAAACACTGCAGGCGGATGATGATGAATGATCCTCTGGTGTGTGAGAGCAGCAGAGCAGGCAGCCATGCCCCCATGACCCAGTTCCCAGAGAGGCAGGAGCAGAGTCACACAAACATAGAACACAGGGTGGGGAAAACACATAGGAAGCACAAGGACAGACAGGCAGCTGAACCATACCTAACAGGAGGAGCTTTGCCAAGTTTGAAAAAATAACCCCTGGTGATGTCATCAAGGTTATCTCAGCTTGGGCTTATAGACTTAACATTTCTAACGAAAAGCCTGCATCACAAACAAGGGGTGTGAAGTTTGAAAGACATTGATATTTACCAGGCAGGGAGGGTCTAATGAAGAGGCTATCAGGTTGCATTATGGGAAGTGTAGAATACAGTGTTTTAAAGCTTGACTCAAACTTGGAGTCAAACCAACAATGAGATATCAGAATAACTCTTTATCATCGCCCCCTTAACCTCATTTTAACAAGGTAAAGGTAAACAATGGCTGTCACTTTTTATTCCAATTTGAACATTCGTTCGAACGTAGTTAATATTCGAACTGTAATGACCTGTTCAAATTCAAAATTTACAGTCTATAAGCGCAACAGACCGTACAGAAAGTAGTTTGCATTATGATCCAGCAGAGCGCGCTCTAAAAATACATTATTCACCCTCAGTGACTAACACACAAGGCAAAATGTTAACAAGAATAAGAGTCTAAAGCTATGCGACACTGTGCTTAAGTACAGGAGTGCATTTAGCTTAATGTGAATGTCAGCATGCTAACATGCTTAGCATGTCAATGCTAACATACCACTGTTTAGAAGGTAATGTTTACCATGTGTGTTAGCTTGCTATCATTTGCCAATTATCACTAAACACAAATTTCAGCTGAATGGTAAATGGGCTGCATTTACAAATCGTTTTTATTCAAGCACTTTACAGTTTCCCTCTCATTCATCCATGCACACACACACACACACACCCCAATAGCAGAAAACTACCATACACACTGCTGGCCTAACCATGTGGGAACAATTTGGGGTTTTGTGTCTTAGATAAGGCTGATGGGAATGTTCCTAGTGTTGCAGGTATTGGTGATAAACCAAAGTACTGGAAATCAATATTTTCACTTGATGATGGCACTAGATGTAAAGTGAATAGATCACCAGTTATTAGCATTCATCCATGGATGTCTGTGCAAAATGTCATGGCAATCCATCCAATGGCTGTAGATATTTCAGTCTAAACCAAAGTGGTAGAGCGACCAACCGGCAGACAGACATTGCCATCCCTAGAGCCATGCCTCTAGTGTGGCTAAAAATTAAGTCTTTAAGTCTGGATAATTGCTATTGTGCCACTCTTCGTAATATAGGTGATCTTACAAAAAGATGTGGATTATCAAGAAACAGAGATCTACTGACAACCAAAGCTGGGGCCACCAGGGATGTCTAATGTAGAATTACCTTGGAGAGTTCTCTTTCCTCTCTTTCCTTGCATGATTTCCCCTGTTTGATACCTTGTTTGCCTGGCTGCCTGTGGCTGGTGTGCTTAGCATTACTAATAGCAAATGGATTACATTCCTATTAACATGTTGACATTGTCCCCCCCCAGGCATTATGACAAACAGAGAAAGGGAGATATGGGATTGCAGAGAAATACAGAAAGAGGGCACAGGCTTTATGGATGACAGACATATGGAAAGAGGAAAATAATGTGTTATGTTAATACACATGAAAGCCTATCTGATGTTAAACTCCATCCTCGTCAAGTCAAACACCAAAGCACTTACTGCGGTCGAATATTGTGTTTGCTCTGTTAATTCTTTGTAGATACATCACACAGTTCTGATCAAATCAACTGTGTTTGCCTATGTTGTGGATTAAAAGGTCAACTTCCATTTTTGGTGATAGCTTACTATGCATGAATTTGACCAGCACCTAAAAGACAAGTTCACTTTATACTTTTCTACCTTTTAGATCCGTTTTTGGACAGATGACTTTTGGGAGATATGGGGCTTTATCTTCAAGCTGGTGGAAGTGCTAACACTGTCAGATTGCCAATTTTTTCAGACCCAAGAGAACTGGTTATTGTCATTTTTTGTTTAGCCTATTTAATAGCTTTTCTTCCGCAGTCCCAAAGTGTTAATAACATGTTACAGCATTGTTGTGTTCACTAACACAACTAAAAAGATATCCTTGGGTTTTATTATCACTCTGATGCTTTCATATCTGAAGTATCTTTTATTCCTTATTGCTATGTATATATGTGTCTAAGTGACCCTGAGCACTGCTTGGCCCCAAATCAATATAACAACAAGTACTATTCACACTCACACACAAACATATGCTTTCAGTGGACTGTTGAGCTGCCTGGCTAACACAGAGGAATTCAGTCTCTGGTGAAGGTGACAATGACTGACTGTAACAGTGCTGAAGATGATGAAGCAGATGGAGATGAACATGGTTAATGGAGTCAAGTAACTAACTGAAGATCTTCATACCCATCGTACTTCATTTGTATCCAACATCCCAGTGCTAGACAGCTGTTTTTTCCTCATGTTGCATAGATGTTTTTCAGCAACTAAATGGGTCTTGAGCTGAGATTGTTTTCCAAATTCACAGAATGTAATCTTCACATTGAACAAACAAAGCAAAGTCGTTCATTAATTGATGGTCTGCATGTTCTGTGTAAATATGTGTATTTCTCATCTATTGTCCCTTTTCTGTATGTTGTGCAGTACTTCATATAGAACTGACAGAAAAATCATCATGTCAATACACACACACACACACACACACACACACACACACGGCTAATGCCATTATGGTATGTTGAACTTGTTTTATTGGCAAAATCATGCTCATTTATTCAAAGAAAATGACATGCAGTTACGGGGCATCACAGCCACAAATAAATTGCATTCTCAGTCATTTTTTTTACACTAATCACTGACACATTTTGTTTTGAATAAATGCTTTAAATATTTGTATCAGCTCTAATAAGGTGGAAAACCTCCATTGTGCATATACAGTAACTATAGTAATATGGAAATTGAATTCAGTATATATGAAAAGTAAACATTGCAGCTCCTCTGACACTTTTAGCCAGGCAAACACACACGGGACTTTGGGTTGCTGCCACTAAGCCTGCATGTAGTGTCAGGCTTAACTTTCCCCAGTCAAGGTAAGCTTGTCTTTGTCCAACGTTTCAACCCAACTGCCAACATAAAGGTCAAACAATTACTGGCCCACTTTTCTGTTTCACATTGCTCTTTTCAGCTCGCTGTGCGTGTGTGTATGTACAGTCTGGTTGAATGTCAGCTTGTAGGTCACAGATTGCTGGTATAACAGCATTTTGAAGTGGCTCTTTTCCACTTTGTAACATATCTCTCTCTCTCAAACACCTTGGCCATGTCACAGCACAGTTCACCTCCTCAGTTCAGATGTCTGAAATAAAGGGCAACATTTTTTTTTGGTTCTTATATGGCGTTTCTGCTTGAGTAGATGGCAGAGAGTAGAGCAGAGTGAAACAAAAAATAATGATCTCAGGATATAATGTCTGTTTAAGATGAGACAGATGTGGGGGTTTTGTCAGTGTGCAGAGTTTAGGCAGCAGGGGAAGGACCCAAATGCAGAGCAGGGAGGCTCAAGCAGTTCAAAGATCAATTTATTTTAGCTTACAGGCAGGCAAGCATCAGGTAACTTGCAGGTGCATGAGGCAAACATCCAAAAACAAGAACACGAAAACAGAGCATAAAGTACGCAGTACAATGAACCAACCAGGAACAAAGAAAGGGAACCGGTATAAATAGGGAAGTGGCTGACGAGGGAATCAGGGGCAGGTGTGTAATGGGAAGCAGGTGAGGATAATCAACTGAGACGAGGGCAGGAACAGAAAAGACAGGAAAGACAGGACTAACGGGATGTAACAGTTTTGTAGGCTGATACCCCTAACCATAACCCTGCCTACATTATATTAACATTATGTCAGGATCAACCAGGCTTCAAAAAACAGCACAACACTAAAACTACTGCTCCTAAATGACATAAATTACATTATTGAGGCAATGGACTGCAAAAAACAAACTGTATGGCTCTTTTTTATAGATTTGTTCAAGGCTTTTGACACAGTTTACTATGTCAGCATAATTAATAGACTGCAGTATTGGCAAGCTGAACTGGTTTGCCACTAGAACTCAATGCTGCCGGTAATTAGTCTTCTTCCTTTCTACCTGTTTTCAAGGGCGTACCCCAAGGTTCTATGCTAGGACCATTACTATTTCCTGTGTGTGTAAAAAATCTTTGTGATAACTTGCATTATCACAAATGCATTGTACCGTTTCTATGCTGATGATACTGTTATCTATTGCTCTTCTTCATCAGCAGTACAAACCCTTGAATTCTTGCAGCCGACCTTTGTTTTTTTGTCAACTTAAGTTGGAGTTAAATGCGGACAAATCCAAAATCATGCTTTTTTTTTTTTTTCAAGGAAATACCTGATATTGGCAACATTTTTACCCTAATTAGATTACAGTGATTTGCTCTTAATGAATGTGGCATGTAACAGTTGTCATAGACTGTTTATATTATTTGTGTTTATTGTTGTAACAATTTTTTATGCTGCCTTCTTAGCTAGACTTATAACTGATGTATTTTACCACAGAGCAGATGTTCTCCCTCTTTTTTTTATACGGCTGTAAAATCCATAATGTGTCCCTCTATAATGATTTTTTCAGAGGGGAAAATCCTCTGAAACAACATCTGTTGCTTTAAATTCAGTTCAGGCTTGCCATAGACGGCCAGGGTAACATTAACTACAGTGACACAAAATGTACCATTCCCATCACAACAATAGGGAATGATACTGACTGGACTGTAATTTGTTTTTAATAAAAGACCAATTTGGACCCCATATATTGGCTTGCCTGAACTAACTGAACTCACTGGTCTTTAATCCTGTTCCTCAGGACTCAGAACCCTGCTGGTTTTTATTCTAGCAATTTAATCGGGGACTGATTTACACCTGGCACACCAGGTGAATGCAATTACCCATGATTTTGCCTGAGTGGACATCGTGCATTGCCCCTACATGCTGAATACCTTTAAAGCCACAACTTATAATTGCAATTTGATACACCCTGTAGTGTGTTTTTGTGTTTGTTTGTGTGTGTGTGTGTGTAAAAGAGACTGCATGGACATTCAAAAGCATCAGCTGGACAGTCCATTTTAAAACTGATTGGTACGTTCTTGTCTCTCCTCACACACAAAGTACTAGTCTAAGGAACATGATGAGTGACTTTTGAAAAGTGTGCATATATTCCATTTGGTCAAGCATGGAGTTTATCGGGCATGCTAAATCAAGTAGGGTATCTACAGCATCACTACACACACACATGCACACACACTTATACATGGTGGCCGTGTGCTTCAGTGTGTAATTGACTGACTGTCTGGTTGGTTGACTATCTGAGGCAAGACTGTTTGCCTGAGTGATTGGCTTAGCAGCTGACTGCTCCACTAATTGAGTGGCTCAGTTTGGGAGTGACTGGCTGGCTAAATGATTTAGACACAACTGGATGGTGGTGAGAGCAACAGACTGGCTGCTGGAGTGGTAAAACCAATATGCATTGCTTATTGTCAGGACAAAACTTTGAGAATGCAGGGTTCTTAGCTTACCAGACCATTTGCATGTTGATGAAACATGCCCATTGCTAGGCAGCCAATTTTAAGTTCAGACCCCAATCCCTAAATTCCTAGTATTGCAATTTGTCACTAATCCTGTAGGTCACTTGCCTCTGTCATTGTTGATGGAAGTCAAATCTTTTATCCACCTTCATGTGGGCAGCATTTGTTGTAGTACTGCTTGGCCATGAGTGAGGCAAAGATTGAGTTATAAAAGTAAAGAACCTGTTTTGAAGGTTCTTATTGACCCGGCATGTCGTTTTAACTAAATCTAGGGTATTTTTTACCCCCAGTTTTACATTCTGACCTAGTGTTATGAGGTAGTTTTATACATAGATTGCCTTTGTGCAATTTAAATACAATGTGTTTGAGTACCGTACCACTAGTACCATATGCAGTCGGGGACAAAACTATATATAGGCTGTAACCAGGGATGCACCAATCCAATCCACAGGATCAGTATTGTCGCAGATACTAACCTTATCAAGTGGATCGAGCATCAGCCAGAAATGACCTATCTGCTCTGAATACTCTATGTAAATGTCATTATATAATAAAATGTTTCCACCCACCGTCATTTACATCTATTCATTAATGATGGGCCACAGACTCAGTTTTTAGTGACACAGCAATCCAAATATCCAGGTATCCCAAAATTGTTAACATTTTTTCAGTATTGAAATTGTAAGATATATATTGCTGCTTTAACCCTGATGTCAATCTCACCACTTTTAACAACTAAGATCGATGCTTTCTATAAACACGTTGCTCTTTCTTGGATTGTTTTTGTCATTTTTAACAGGTAAGGGAGAAATGTTTTGTTTCCATCCAGGTTGGATAGAGTCTGGTATACAGTATAATTTACTTCTTAACTGCCCCATTCGTAAGACATTGCTAGATATTCCTTGACCTCCCAAGAGACGAACCAGATTTCCCAAATTTCTCCACCTGGAATTCCAAAGTGGGAGCACTGATGCTAAGATGTAGGTGAAATCCATATTCGTACAGGGACAACAAATTGCTATTTAGTAGAAATTTTGAAACTTTAATGAATGATTTAGGGTATATAGTCAGACTGGACTGAATAATGGCTAGCATGACTGGTTCACTGATTGAATCACGCCTGACAGATTGGACAAAACGCATGATTCTTTCTATGATTTCTCATTTCTCAGAGGGTTCTAGTCCAACTGAGCCGTCTGGCTGCCATTTTATGCGTAATGCAGCCTGTGATTGGCTGTCATTTTATTCTAAATGGTGGGCTCTGACTGGTTGCCATTTTACTCTGAACAACAGGCACTGATTGGTGAGGGAGCTGATGCTGGGCCTGGACTGATTTCCAGCAGGCCATGAATGAATGCACACACATACACAAAGTCTGTATAGCCAATGCATATGCGCACACACAGATTTTACTTTTTCCAACTTTGGGTGAGAAAAATTTCAAATGGATGGAAAAGGAAGGGAAAGAGAGACAACTGCAAGTATGGAATCTCCATTTTCACATCTTAAAACAAATACATAAAAAAAAAACTTTCAGTTTCTCTTTTGCATACAGAGATGAGTGGCAGATATGATCTACCCTTCAGATCTCTCTCTCTCTATATTTTAACATTCACCATACTCCCCTGTATTTTTCTCCCTTATTTGCATTTCTTCATTTTGTCAGAGATGAAGAGCGAGAGACAGAGACGGGAAATGAATGAAAGAGCTGATTTGGTAAGTGTCACAACACCACAACAGGGAAAAGCTAAATTGAAATGATATTTTGTATTCATCACAAGACACAGTGATGAGTATGAGACTGTGTAGGCAAGGGGGTGGTTTAGCATTATGGGGTGTTTTGTTTGTGTTTGTTGTTGTACAAATGCTGTACAAATTATTTTTGCTAGAATATCTCATTCCTCAACATTAGTTGTCGTATGTAGAACACATTGATTGATTTGACATTTTTTGTTTTCTTATTAGTGGTTCGAATTTCAAATACTTCAGATGACCTTGGTTTTTGCAGTTCCCTTAAACAACTGAACAATTCTTAAATATTTGGGGAAATGAGGGGTAGCTGTGCGGTCAGGTGAGGCATGATGGCATCTGGCAAAATTTCAGAACATATCCTGGAAAATGAGAAGAGAGACAAAGACTCAGGCATAACAACTTTGAGTAAAACAATGAATCGGGGAAATAATTCACTAACTGGGCTAACCAAAAAGTCAGCCATCCCACTCATAAAACAGGGAAATTCTCTACACTACCAAAAAATTTACAATAAATATCTTTTTTGGGAATTCCACAAATAGCTATACATTCAAAATGTTCACAATACCAAAATGGATTTACCTCTCTGTCCATCAGAACATAAAAATCAGTACCAAGCAAGACATTCATCTAACAATGTACTTTCAACCTTTTTCATCACATCTTTCACTATGGAATCAGCAGTATTGTTCTCTTTAGATGCAGAAAACCTCGATTTAAAACATAACAAAAAATTGCATTTGCAGTTTGCAAAAATGTGAATAATTTACTGAATGGATAAGGATGCTTTACACATCACCAACAGCCACTGTTTACCTTTTATGTACTTACTTACTTATCTATTGATGCATGATGTATGTAGGATCCAAATTGCCAGATACACACAGTCGGGAAGCAACACACTTTTATTTTTAACTGGCAAGGGAAACGCCAAGTGGAGAGGCGAGGGAAGGAGGTGGTTGAAAGCCGGGACGACGTGGTAGACAGGTGGTCCAGAGAGGCACGGGCAGAGTGGAACTGAAGATTGACGTAAACCTGATGCACAGAAGACAAGGTTAGTGAGTGGATTAGATAAGGACAGTTTTCAAAGAACTTTGCAGACTTTTTACTGAGGCCGGAGTACTGCTACCAGTAGAGCTGAAGCAATGATCTGGCGATAAGTGGGTGGGAAGCCGGAGAAGAAAAAACTGCAGGGTGATGAGCTGATGGGTTCCAGGTGAGGCGGCTGACGCAAACTCGAGCAGGTGGTGGAAGATGGTGGCCACGCCCAGCAGAGGCATGGGCACTGTAGAACCGTGACAGTACCCCCCCTTCAACGGGAGCCTCCTAGCGATCCCAGAAGCCTGCCAGGGTGGGCGCGATGAAAGTCCTGGATCAGTTGGGGGTCCAGGATGTGAGAGTGGGACTCCCAGGAACATTCCTCCGGGCCATACCCTTCCCAGTCGATGAGGTACTGTAGGCCTCGGCCGCGCCGACAAACGTCCAGGAGTCGTCTGACAGTGTAGGCCGGTGGGCAATTATCTGGCGCCGGCTGGCCGCGCTGGGCTCTTTCAATGGCTGACTCAATCTCCCAGACGGCACCGGCGGCATAAGATGGAGGGAGGATGGGAGCAGGTTCGGTGGGAGATTCCATAAGACTGAATTGGCGAGAGAGGGCGTCAGGTTTTGTGTTCCGGGATCCGGGACCGTAGGTCAGGGTGAAGTTGAAGCGGTCGAAGAAGAAAGACCACCGTACCTGGCGAGCGGTTAATCGTTTGGCAATTTGAATGTAGGAAAGATTTTTGTGGTCGGTCCATACCACAAAAGGTTGTTCGGTCCCCTCCAACCAATGTCTCCATTCTTCTAGCACTAATTTGACGGCTAGCAATTCCCGATTTCCAATATCATAATTGCGTTCCGGTGCGGTGAATCGGCGGGGGAAGAAGGCGAAGGCGAAGGATGAAGCCTCATCTGCCCCTTAGAGATGATGAATCCCAGGAAACTCACTGTTTCTACGTGGAATTCGCACTTTTCTGCTTTCACAAATAATTTGTTCTCCAATAGCCGTTGGAGAACCAGCTGGACATGACGGATGTGTTCTTCTGGGGTTTTGGAAAAAATAAGAATGTCATCCAAGTAAACAAAAACAAAACGGTTAAAAAAATCTCTGAGAACATCATTGATCTGATCACCAGATATTCGAAATGGCCCAGGGGGGTGTTGAAAACTGTTTTCCATTCATCCAATTTTCGAATTCTCACTAGATGGTAGGTGTTTTGGAGATCCAGTTTGGTAAAGATGGTTGACCCTTGGAGTGGTTCGAAAGCTGAATTCAGAAGAGAGAGGGAATACTTGTTCTTAATGGTGATGTGATTGAGTCCGCGGTAGTCACTGCAGAGGCATGGGCACTGTAGAACCGTGACATCTATCTCTATATACATTTATATATACCATATTTCCTCAAATAAAAACCTTGTCAGTGTGTTTTTCACAACAAGATCCTACAAATATTGCACAATAAAAGCCATGTTAAGAAATGAAGGGTAAGCGTTTCTATCCACTGAAATGCTAGAGGGCTTTTAATTTGAAACCGAAACAGGAAGTGTTGAGTAACAGCGTAATGCAGGCAAACGGGAGTGGATCAAAACGAGGCTTCGTACTAAAATATGACCAATTATACTTCATCAAACAGGGAATTAGAAATAAAGGCCTGCATCTAATAGCAGCTTGCTTCAAATGAAGGCCTGGTACCTTCTGCAGTTCAGGTAAATAAAGGCCTTAGTCACTATTTGAGGAAATATGGTTAAAAAAAATAAATCTATCTATCTATATATAAAATGTGTCATTTTGCAGATATGTTGCTGTTCTTTACAAACTCTCAGATTCCTAAGAAACCATTATAATGATAAAACTAGCTAAACAAACTGATGAATGGGGAGTTAGAATAAAACAACAGTGTCACCTCCCATCACTGTGTGCACAGACCATTATATCCATCAATCTTTCAGACATCTGTATCCACTGCTAAACTGACTCTTGTCATGTTTACAGTATTTGGACTATTTTCCCATTTTTCTCCCTAATTTGGAATGACCAGTTCCTTTCTACTACACTCCCTGTTACTGCTAACTGTCGCAGGCCTGGGAAGGATGTAGACTGCTATGTGCTTCCTCTGATCATCTATCAACTTCCCACCCGTGAGCACAACCAAGCAAAAGGTACCACTGTCGGGAAGTTGCGGTGGCAGGCAAGAGTTTCTGCCACTGTGTCACCCGTGTACCACATATACAGTACTACATGTACATACAACATGTACTTAACATTCAACAGCTTAGTCCAGGTCAAATCAGCCACCCACCAAACAGGCACAATGTGTTCAGCAGTTTGAAACTATCACTGCTCATCAAGAAAATTCTACTACACTGGCTCAAAGCTGTGCCTTGCACAACGTACCTGCATCAAAATAGTTACTGAAGGTCTCACTCTAAAAACCACACCATGGCTATAAAGACTTATGAGATCTTTCCAAAACACAATGACTATAAAGGCATGACAGTTAAGACTACTAAAGCTTTAGTGCCTTAACACAGACTACATTAGCTAAAAATAAACATTGTATTAGGCTTACAAGATCTTGATATGTATTGTATTTGTTTACTTAAACACTTAAAAAATATATGTATGTAGGTATGTATGTAAACACATGTATATTAACAACAGAAATTAATTAATTAATTATTAAAGTGGAAAGGTGGTCCTCTTTGTAACAAAATATTTTTTTAAAAATGTAAAAGCTCTAAGTTTTCAGAGAACACCTCTTTAATACAAATGTGTGTGCACATACAGCATACACACCAAAGGAGAGACAGTTTCCTGTTTCTTTTTGGAGAGTGTTACTTGGTTTTGATAGACTCTGTGTAATTTGTTCCTCTGGAGCTTCTGTCCTCTCAGCGCCTTTTATGAGGCACCACATACCAAAATAAAAATTTTAAAAGCCCTGTAAACATCAACAAAGCCCAGTTATTTTTGTTCATAAACATGATCATGAACATCATGTGTCACTTATTTCCTGACAGGAAATTCATAAACAAGAAGCTTGTCAGGCCAATTAAAGGAAGTGGGAAAGAAACACTTTGAAGCCCTATTGCATAGGTTCTTCATAATGAATTGATTCAGCTATTATTGATTCAGGCTTACACTACTGTTTGTATTCAAATATTCATGAAGACATACATAAAGAGTTGTTGTTTTCCCTCTTATTCCATCTTCCTGCTAAATGGAAACGCTGAGCACCGATTGGAAACCTTTTAGCCTACCTGAAATAAAACCTGCTTTTATCTGTCAAACATATGTATTACTTTTATGTGATACGACAACATATTTGATCTCACAGAGCAGTGACAGAGCAGAAACAATAAGCAGCTTTGAAAAAGGATATGACAGCTCTATTTTGACTGACTAGTTCACATACGCTGTTATGATCTTACATGTATGTGTGTCAAGTATTATTGTGGATCAACATTTCCATTCTCAACCATCCGCAAGGATGCTTGTATGATATATATAATATATATTAGTATAATAAGGGCTATCTATTTGTTCAACAAGACCACTGTTTTCACCAGTTAGAGAAACAGTCAACCAATCAGAGCTTAGTAGGTGGGATTAAGAAAGGGGACGTCACCTTTCAGTGTAGCTAGGTAGCTAACTACCTAGCAAAATTAATGAAAAATAGCTAAAGAAAATGGCAACAAGCATTGATGAGATCGATACAGCTGTACATGTTATAGAAATATATAACATTAACTGCTCCTAGCAACCGGAAAGTCAAATACATTCATAATCTGTAGCTAGCTAAATCTTTTCTCTCATCTCTTTTCTTTTTCTTTATTTTCTTAAATTTTCATACAGTCCCTTACACCATTTTAAATAAATCTTCCCCTAAGAGTGTCAGAATATTCTGGTAGTAGTTTTCCCTCACTAGCCATTTGCCCTGTAACTTTTTTTTTTTCTAATAGTAATTTTAGTTTTGAGGAAACTGGTACCCCCATAAAGTACTTATTAATCAAACTAGCTTGCTCTGCTCTTGTTCATGCGACACACTTAAGATTAAATGATCTTCCACTGTTGTTATGAATAATGTATTCTATACAATGTTCAGTGTAATATTACATGCAGTGCTGTGCACCTCTGCATGTTTGTGCAGATGCAGATGAAATGCAATACAGCTCTAAGTCTTCTTGTCATTGAAGGCATTGTCACCACAGACTGGAGGAGGGAAGAGAGAAAATCACATGTGAGAGAAACAAGATGAAACAAAGCAGAGTTAGCGTGCTACCTCTGTATACCTAGTGGGTTTGCCTTATTTCCTTTTTTCTCCCCCCTTTCTGTCATCCTCCTCGATGCTTTATTTTCCTTTGTCTTTTAACCTGCGTGACAAATAGCAGGCAGCTCTGAAACAGAATAGGAGTGGGACAGCTAGTCATGGCATCAGGGTGGTATTAATACACTTCTACCTAGCATGACAGAGAGGGGAGGAAGCTGGAGTTCATGTAGGTGAGAAAATAAAACGCTTCCATGAAAAAAAGTGTAAAAATTTCAATCATTCTCCTTCAAGTGACTCATTTTTTCATGGTAAAGGTTCTGACGTTAGAGATAGACTCCTTGTGCCATCTTAAAAAAAATCTAACAGGGAAGGGTGGGGCCTCCTGCAGTCTGCCAGTTGCCAAACAATGTGTGCCAATCTGGTTCAAAAACAAAGGCTGAAAACTATCTAGTAAAAAAAAACATGGATGTGTTTTCACAACTCCATTATTCTGAACCCTGAGGTTGGGTTTACTTTCCACCATTCAATCAGTGGTTTGGTGCTAGAAAGTGAAAATTGGCAAATTAGAGCCTGGGTGGAGCAGCCATTAGAGGAAACACAGCAAAAGACTCATATGCATTGGCTTCAGCATTGGCTGTGGTTTTTGCTGCTTGTTAAATCCAAGGAAAATACTCGTATTACAAAAATACTTGTATTTGTTCCTGAATAAATAGATGTAACTTTCTCTGTATTGTATGTGTCATCTGTCAGCGTTACTAACTTTGAGATACTGTTAAATTAAAAATGTTTTACTCCTGAACTTCTTGCCAGTCCCAGTGTTACATTGAAGCACTAGCTTATTGGGTTTCTACCCACAATATATTTGCATTCCTCTGCAAATACAACACAACGTAACTTTTGATAATCAGCACCCGCTGTAGCCAGTGGCAGTCAAGGAAAAAATGGTAAATGCTAAAACATAGTGTGACAGTGGCACAAGTAGAGAAGAGTCGTGCAGGCAGTAAACTCACTCAATGACACAGCAATTTCTATCTAAAGTTAACTAACAGTAGCCACCATAAGATACTGGTCACACCAGGCTGTATTGAGTTAAAGTGCACTATATTGCTTACAAATTTAACTTTTCATTTGTAAAGGAACATTGTGTTATTTCCTCTTTTATAAGTTACATAATCCCTTTTTATGTAATTTCTGTCCTTTCCAAAAAAATCATGGAAAGCTGATATTAATATATTACTGACTAAGACGATGCACAGGCATACACCCTTAGCGTACTGCGAGTCAGATTTATTATAATGAAGAGTAAAGATTAAGTGTCATTCCCAGAAATATTTTGGGACTCTGGCACATTTAAATCTATTGTGGCATCTGTTCAAGAAAGTGTGGTGACCTACGCCTAATAATTCAACCATATATTAACATCATGTCAGTCATCAGTCATTGTTCGATTTTGCTGCCACAAAATGTATGCATATAAGCTCATTTGGAAGTTCTGACAGCATGTTGGATGAGACTGACAAACTCTACATTTTAGTGTGTAGAAACTCCTGCACAAAAGCCACCCCAGATCTGGTTTTCCTCCCACTATATATTTCCACCATGTATGTTTAGGGTTTTGGTGGTTCTGACTGTAGAGCCAATGTTCTCATAGATTATTCCATAATATCCAGCCACGCTGTCACAAGCCTGCACAAGCAGGGACAGGGATCACTAATGAATGTAATGACAGATTGAGTGAATGAAAGGTGCACTACACTGATGGATCGGCACAGTTCCGTGAAACCCAACAAACGCCCGCATGAGTTCAAGCATTCCCCCCCTTGCTCTCACAGACCTTTGCCATACAGTACATGACTCTCCCCTTTAGCCCTCTGTGCTGTCTATACAGTGTCTCCTATAGCTCTCCATCCGTCCATCTTTCTCTATCTTCCCCTGGCTTTCTCATTGTTTCCATTTCTCTCTCTTTATCTCTCAAAGGGTGAGGCTAGTTCTCAGCCTAATTCCCAGCTTTTTAAGCTCTTCATCTGGAGTAAGCACCTTACTAAATTATGCCCCTGCATGCGTGCACACACACAGAACAACAACAGCAGCAGGGTGATTTAATTTCACCCCATGAGAAGCACTTTTCGAATTAGCCGGGTACTTACTAGTACGAAATAAAATACTGACCCTTTTCATTTTTGCCCCCCTGCGCGCCACCTTATTACTGCAAACCACCACTAAAAGTACTAAGGAATGTAGTAATGTATGTTGCTCTTATTTTATGTATCAGGCTGCTTTTTCTGGCCACAAAGCCCCTGGAGGAGGTGAAACATGCTGCTGCTATCCTGCTGTCTGCGGTGCAGTGTGTAGTTTAGTTCAGCTGGACAGCTTGTGGATGAGAACTTCGAACAAAAAGTACAAAAGTCTTGTACCACCCAATAATGTAATCATTTCCTGAAAATGTAATAACGCCTGAAAATGTAATAAAATTTGCACTTAATCTGATCAAAAATGTAATAAAACCCAATAATGTAAGAACCAATCAGCATGTGTATGGGCGGTTCATTTCCCATTGATAGGGATTTTAGTTTAATGCATCTTTGCCTGATAACAACGTACCACTTGCCATCTGTTGCAAATTTCAAATTCTACATAAAGCCTAGAGTTTACATTTCCAAACATGAAATCAGTAGCAGATGTTAGTGTTTTCAGGCTAACATGACACTTACAGTATTATAGATTTTGTATACTTGCACACTTTACATTTTCGAGGAAAAAGAAGCATATTCATTATTATTATTATTATTATTATTATTATTATTATATATTCGATCAAATTATTACATCATCAGTTTTGAAAAAGCGGACCCACCTGAAAGGTATTACATTATCAGTTAAAAATGATATTACAACATCAGTCAGGACATTTTATTACATTATTGATCAAGTGATTACATTTTTGGGTTTTATTACATTTCAGGAAATTGTTACATTATTGGGTACTACAAGTCTATTTGGTAAATGCCGTGCCCAACATTTAGTACTACTGCTGCTTCACATTAAAAGCATTCAGCTGACGAAACATGGGGTGGCTTTTATTGTGAAGCAGTCTCAGAAAACACAATGCCATCATTCGTCAAAATTGCGTCTACAAAACAAGACATGGTGTTTTTCTGCACTTTTTCGTCAGCAGATCAGTTTTCAATATTGAAAGGTGTAATGGGACAAGAAGGAGCTGCCACAGTGAGCTGCTGGACAAATATCATTTAACTCTCAGTTCTACGGAGCGTTTTAACATCTTTCAGCTTGTTGTTTTGGTTTTCCTGCCCGCAGCTTTACTGTATTGATTCAACCGTAGCAAAAAAGACAAAAAATCTGATAAATGCTACCTGTCTAGCGCTAAAAGGCAGACAGAGAAAGTTAGTGACTAGCTGGTGAACATAGTGGAGCATTATCAGCTAAAGACCCAGATATTTTTCTCAGGGCTTTGAGGAATCCTAAGCGTAGCTAAAAGCACAGTAAATATTAGACTTACATTCACCAAGTGGCCGAAAACACAGCTCCAAATGAATTGTAAGTTTTCTTTGTGTCTGCTGGATGTGTAAATAGGCAACTGCAAATTTATAATCTTATATTCTGTCTGTTAAATTTAAATACTTGCTTCCTATAGGCTTAAAAGGTAGCTTTAACAACAAACAGGCAGTGGACAGCTTGAATTCCAGTCAGTTACAATGGAATCCAATGGTGACAATGTTATATCATAATGGTCACAAACCACATAATCAGTTCCCCTACTGTCTATCTGTATGCTCAGTATGTTCCACACACATTGTGGCACCAAAACAATGGCTAAACACGCTGCCAAAGCAAATGCAGCAAAGCCCTAAATCAGTGGCATTTTAACAGTATAAGCTCATTTTTACTGGAGACTGAAATGTCCTCATGTTGACAAGTTGGTTTTAGTGTGCTAATGTTAGAGAACCATTTGTTTATTAAGCAATTTTACATTGATTATAGACCCACTGGAGCAGTGTTCTCAGCAGGTGCATAAATATGGCTTTAAAAATAAACATGTTCTATTGGACCAGGAGGTTGTCAAATAGTACAATGCAGATATTCACAGCTGTCACACAAAAGCAAGTGGCAGAGTCAACTGCCAAAGTAGAACAGACGAGCAGAACAGGCTGCTGAGCTGATCCACAGGAGAAAACAAATACTTTTACAAGAAAAAATGGAAATTAAATACTGTCAACTGAAACATACAGCTGTGCCCCTGCCCCTCTGTATCCCATACTGCACATCTGAAGCTCATTCCTAGTGGAACTGTGGCTCATGAAGATAATCATGCTCTCAGATGAATTTCATTTCACAGGAGCTTTGAAATTTCGCTGCACTCAATCCATGTGGAAATAGAGTCGAGGCAAGCTTTCCACTTAAACGTAATATGCAGGTCAGTTTGCAGGAGGTGAATTAATCCCTGAGAGATTGGCCTTTAGGGATGAGCACTCGTGTATCTGACAGTCTGAGGAGTTTAATAGTTAAAAAACATACTTGTGGTCAGTGTTTGTATACAAAAGAAATGAACAATCTGAATTGCATGCAACATCATTAAATCGTATCACTCATTAAATGTGTGTGAGCTACGTGAGAATAGCCTCATTGGTAGTCAACAGAAACCCTTTTTCTCTTGACAACTTTGAAAGAGTTCGAATGCTTTGACTGTTTTGACAGCTGTTCCCATATGAGGAGAATACAGCATTACAATGATGTGATGGGGTCACAGGAGGTCTTGTTATGGAAGTCCAATAATAAACTTAAATGCTTTCCTAGATGCTCTGTGAAAACCGATGTTTGGAATCCCGTCACGTTTCATCTTACTTCCTTCCTTTCCTCTTTTCTTTCTTTTACATATTTTTTGGGCATTTTGGCCTTTATTATTTAGTGACAGCTGAAGAGAGACAGGAAAGGCAGGAGAGAGAATGACATGCAGTACAGCGACGCCCCACCTTTCCTCTTTTCTTCCTCATTTATTTGCTTATTACTCTTATTAAAAAATATAAGCCTTACTATAACCTTAGAAATTATTACTCCAATATGCAGTTACTCCACTTTGAGTCAAACTCAAAATATTCATATAATAACAGATTATTGTTTTATTATAATAAAAATGTACTCTCATGAATGTGTTCTTAAAACAAGTTTGAGGCCTGATCTGCAAATTGGATTGACAATTCATCCCAAAACTGTCAGCAACTTCAAATATGGAATAAATGCATTCTAAATCAAAATTGCCTTAATGCACACAGATCCCATGATCTTTGTTATCACACAAAATTCAACAGCTTTGGCCTGATTTGCTCTCCAAGGGCTATAGATTGACCACTGGGAGAGAAAAAAAAGCAGCAAGAAGGTAATTATAGGATTCAGCTCAGTGTGACAGATTCAGGCTGAGGCTCTTGACTTCCAGTATTCTATAATTCACTCAATCACATAACAACATGACCCCGAGTTAAAACTACTGTAAAGAATAAAGAAATCCTCCTGGGACCAATTTGGTTTAACAGGAAGACATTCACTTAACCATCGAAACACCTACAAGGAAGGCTTTGCATGCAGTCATTTACAGGAGCGTGAATAATATGGCATAAGCTCCCCACAAACTGCTTTCCTCAACACTGAATCACCTTTTTGTGTCAATGGCACACAGTGATTTACAAGAACATACACAACAGATATACTACTAATAGTATGGTACAAGCAGCACAGCATAAACTCCGCACACACCCATGCACACACGCACCATGGGCTTATCTGTATACTAAGTCTTTCTTAGATTAGCTTCTTTTTTTCAGATTTAGGTCACATGGTTTTATAGATTTCTCATTCAGGCCAATCCAGGATTTCTGGATAAAGGAAAAATAGTGTATAAGGAGACACGGGTAATGCCTCAAGCCTACATACAGTGTATTATCAGGAATGCATCTTCCAGCTTTATAGTCCCTCATTGTCACAGTGGCCACTGAGAGGAAAGCAACAGACGTGTCTCTTGTAATGTCCATGGAAAGAAGTATTTTACTACACTTAAGAGACAAGACCTACAGCATAACATTAATCAATAATTCTATGTCAACAATGGATCAAAGGAGTACGTGTATGTGAAAGGGGTTTCTTGTAGTGCTGAACCCGCAGAGAATTATCACCAAACTCTGCAGTTCCCCTCACTCAGCTCTACGCAGCGTTTCAGCACCTTCAGTTCATTGTTTTGGTTTCCCAGGCCCCCAACTTTACTGTTTTGGCTCACTCTCATTAGCGTCATTTTCAGCAGCAGCAGCGGGCTGTTTTCAGTGAAACAGCAGACAGATATGGTTAGTGACTAGCTGGTGAACCTAGAGGAGCATTTAGCAGCTAAAGAGACATTTAGTTTTGAGTGTTCTTGTAGAAATGTGACTGACACACCTGTCAGGGTTTCTCTATAATCAATAATTTGATAGCATTTTATAAACCGAACAAATAATCGATTATTCAAGAAAATAATTGACAGATTGATCTATAATGAAAATAATTGTTAGTTGCAGATCTAAAACTAATCTAAATGGGGGACTAGAATGAGTTGTATCAACTAACATCATGTTCTTTAAGGTTTTCAGTCAACAGCCTTGTAAGACTATTCCCCTCCCACTACACCACCATGACAAGCACGCTCAACACCAGACATTTTGTGACATTCAGTTATAAAAGTAACTGGCCAGTTTCAGCGGGCGCATAGGGACTCCACTGTAAAAGGCTCCTTAAAGGACACTTTAGGCACCTGGCAACTAGCCCAGAAACAACCAAGGCAGAGAGCCAGATGTCAAAGTACAATGCTGTTCAGATCAAGCCACAGTGAATGAACAAGACAGCAGAGCAGAGACGAGCAGCAGCCTGTAAACTGAAGCAGACAGTAAGCTGAATGCAACAGGCTGAGCGAACAGCATGCAACTCATCCCCTGTACTCACCCCCCCCCCCCAATGAGACATTTAACTTGTTCTTTCCAAGGCCTCTTTACGTTATCATTAATAAGCCACTCAATGTGACTCAGATGTGTGTCCTGCTTTATTAATTCAAGCACTTCCGACTAATTGGAAGTGTCAATGAGTTTCTTAACAAGCATCTGTTTAATGTATTTTAGTGTCATTTAGTCATGTAGAAAGTATAATGATCAATAGGATCCACACAGATACACATTCACAGATATAAATAGTAGTAAAGGCACTGATTTATGATGGTTGCATATTAAAATATAATGATAATGTTTGAGTTCATTTAATCCCAGCAGCAACATTGTCACGATTCATTTAACACTGCTGGATGTGGAGGTATATAAATATTGGCAGAGTTCATTTACCAGTCATCCCAGAACTATAGCAGCTCTTATTGTCAACAACACTTTCATCATTACTTAAACTGCCACATAGAAATTTATGCATCTAACCGCTATCTGTGGTTTCAGAAAAACACTTTGTAGGTTTGTACAAAGAAAGGTTATCTAGACAATTTATAGGGTCAGGCAACCTCAACCACTGTCAGGTATATATGGTGTATATTTTCTAACGATTAGCAGTCCTTTTTAGCTGATAAAATGAGTGTTTGTCAATATTTACTACAGTGCTGTCTTCAGTTTTATGCTGGCTAAGCTGCATAAAATGAAAACAAAACATATTTTTATCGCAAATGAGAGGAAGGAATGGAAATGTGTACAAATAATTGACATTGCTGGCTATTTTTTCTGCAGGGCCTGTCCAGTGCATTACAATTGAATAAGTCAATCATTATGACGCTCTGGTGATGGTAATGTCGGTTAGTCGGTCTGTCCACCACTTTGGTCCAGACTGAAATATCTACTGCTGGATGATTGCCATATAGACATTCATGGTCCCCAGAATGAATCCCAGTAACTTTAGTGATCTCAACATCTACACGATAGATTGGCACAACATTTTGTATAAACATCTATGGTTCTCAGATGATGTTTCCTGATGACTTTGGTGATCCCCTGACTTTTCCTCTAGTGCCACCATTAGGTTGACATTTGTGGCTTTGACTGAAATGTCTCAACAACTATTGGATAGATTGTCATGAAATATGGTACAGACAATCATATTCCCCTAAGGATGAATTGTAATAACTTTGGTGATCCCTCGTCTTTTCCTTTAGTGCCACCATCACATCAGAATCTTAATTTGTCCAATACTTTACTTTATGACCAATACCTGCAAAACCGATGACATTCCCATCAGCCTCCACTGTACTTCAAGCTTAGCATTAGCATGTTAGCCTTGACATTGCGAGCATGTTATCATGCTGACGTTAGCATTTAGATGAAAGCCTAGGTTCAGCCTCACAGCATCTAAAATTTGGCAGCTGTGGCTCAGGAGGTAGAGCGGGTAGTCAATTAACCCCAGGGTTGGTGGTTTAATGCCCGGCTCCTCCTGTCCATGTGTCAAAGTGTCCTTGAGCAAGACACTGAATCCCGAGTTGGTTCCGATGGGCAGGCCAGCGCCTTGCATGGCAGCTCCGCCGCCATTGGTGTGTGTGTGTGTGTGTGTGAATGACAGGCAAAATTTTACCATTGAAAGAATAATAAATCTCCCATGTTGTTCTTTTTAAATGGGGGGGCTTTCAATTTCAATCACTAATGTTTTTGTTGAACTAATGTTGAAATAATTTAACAAATATCCCCTCACATTTATAATTTCTTTGTGTGGGAGGAGTGTTTGATTGCAGTTCCATAACCAATATTTCATGTTCAGTACTTACACATTACTTTCCAAACATGTGTAAAACACACCCAGTAACAGTAATTTGTATATATATATATATATATCTTAAGAGTGATGATTGTCTTGGTATTTCGGCCGTCTGCAGTAGTCTCGTTCTACACTTTTAGGTGTTAGTGCCTCTCCAGTCAGTGCTTGAGGAAATGTTTCACTCCAGCACCTTGCTTAGAAATAAACACCAAACTGTGAATGTATCTGTGTCAGGGTTGAAGTTGTGGAAGTGAAAGCTGTGAAACAGTGTTACACTATTGTTAATACCGCCTGAGAGAAGTGCAACTTTTCTTTTTAGTGGTTCTCTCTGGGGGTGTGATGCATATATACATGCTGTGTGCCTATGTACATGCACTCGTTTAAAATGTGTGTAAAGAACAGAATGGGTTACAGTAGATAGAGTGACTCAAGCAGCAAAACATTCTCACTTCATCATGTGCTACCTGCTCCTGAGGACATTTATTCATCCTGAGTAAAGAAATGCACAACCACGTACTGAGTACCACTTTTTTTGTTTAAGTCAACTTCAGATCTGGTGTGATGTGTTTGATACAGAGAAGAGACGTAGTGAAAGTGTCACACATCAAACACATCTGAAGGATTTCCAGAACTGACTCTCTGCATCTCTTAACCTTCCTCAGTTCAGTCATCAAAACAACAGATTACATGCTGCCTGCTTTTACTAACTACATGATACATCGTGCACTATTTTTATAGTTTGAGATTTTACCATACTTACCACTAACATTATCATACAAATGTAGGTGTCTATTAGTCACTAATGTTACCTAAATGCTGTTTGGAAAGTTATTGTATCTTGTTAAGTCAGGGTATGTTATGTCAAACAATACTACAGAAGCAAAACTGCCTTTGCCTTTTTAAAACTTTGTAGTTGCAGACCACTGCAAAGATGCAATTAGTTTTTTAGTAAACAGTAAAGGCCAGTTCAGACCAAAGATTGGCGACAAGTCAAAACCGGTTTAGAACGTTGCAGGGAAAAGTTGCAGCGCTGTGATCTGGCCCGTCTCAGCTTGACTCAAGCTGGCTGATGATGCCGCCTGCGACTCAGCTTGTCAAGTCGCCAATGGTTGGTTTTAGAACGTAAGGCACGTCATCTGTTTCAACAGCCAATCAGCTCGTAGAGAAGTCAGCTGGTCATCTCGACCCGCTCGTTTTTTTATGTTTTCACTGTAGCAAGTAACTCACTATCACTATCCTCATTCATATTTTAAGATGCTACAAATTATAGCCAGCTACAAAACCCAGCAGTTGGAGCGGAAGTACAAAGAGTCGTTGCTATGGAAACAATACGCCATCTCATCTAGTCGCTTTGGTGTAAACTGGCAGGTTTCAGAACGTTGCAGACCGGCGCATTGCAAGTAGTTGCAAGTTTCAACTCGTCTCAACTCATTGCAAATCTTTGGTCTTTTCTGGTTTTAATGTGACTTATCTTCTCAATCCAGCCTATATTTGAATCCATTCAAGTCCAAAGGCTAAATTTAGTATTTATTTTTAATGTATTAATACTAATACTTAGTATGTATTTTGTATTATGATTTAAAACTCTGTTTGTTTGTGAATTTATTCTGGCTGGTGTAACAAAACTTTATACAGGCCTGCTTTTGACATGCAGCTTAACAGGACATTTTTCAAGGCAAATGAAATGTTTGCTGTACAAGAAAGCACATAATATAATTACATACTGTATTTTTTCCATGAAAATATTTACAATTACACGTGACTTCATAGATATCCAACATTTGCTTCCCTTCCATGGAGTTTTTGAGATTATGTCGACCGCTTACAGTATCACACTAAACTTAGTGTGTGGTCTATAAACCATAAAAGGGGCTGGTAGTTGACATAGCTGCTGAAAATTACCTCAAAATTGTCATAGTATCTCTTCTGCCATGTGGTGTCACATGTCATCACATGGCAAGAAAGAGCACCCAATAGCAGATGGCCAGTTAGAGTCACAGATTTTGGTTTGTAGTTTGAGTTCTCTGTAAAAGACAAACTGGAATTAAACAGTCCTTTTAAAGGGCCACTGTCACAGAGAGCGCTTTCATTTGCGGAGAATACATTAGAGATATACTTCACAATACTTTTGTTACTTTACTCAAACTACTAAGTTGCATTCATGTATATGGAGTGGTAAGTTAACTTTGGAAATAATTGTTAGTTGTTGCAGGTCGTTTGCCTCAAGATGATGGCATCACCAGCAGCTGGTGTATAATTCAGTCTTTCAAAGCCTGTAATACTGTTTAATTTATTTAAATTGTCTTTTTGGAGCAGGTGGTGTTTAAACTAATCTGCTCTTTTCAAAATATTCAGCAAATCTGTTAATGATGAGCCTTATATGTAGTGAATTATGTTATTATGTCAAATGGTACATTGGTGCTGCCTGTATGAGTCAGTGTTAATTCACTGTTCGTGTCACGGTGGGATTTGATAAAGATATAGTTATATACTGTATATCTTTACTGTAATTACAGCTGTGGCTAACCTCCACTGAAATGTGAGAGGAGAAGGGCACAAGGTTATACTGAGTGTTCAATTCATATCCAATCTGCTCTTTGTCTCTCTCTCTTTCTCGCTCTAAAATCAGTGTAATTATCATGCCTCTCCCCCTCTCAGTCACCTTCTCTGCATAATCCTGCCTCCTGTCTGCTGATCTGAATTAATTACTGTTCTAATGGCCTAAATATAAATACCTGTGAGTGTGCACATGCTTCCTGAGATATCCTTGAGTTAGCAGAGTCGTCAGCATCACAGTGTCCAAAGTTAACTTTTTCAGTTTACCTGCCAGTGGCTGGTAAACTGAAAAAAATTACAGGCCATTATTATAAATATAGTTTGAATTCGACATGTAACTAGTTCAAACACAACCAATGTAGCTTATCCTAAAACACACTGTGGCTGCAGTCACACCAGATTTCTCAGAGAGAGACGTATTCACTGCTGGTCTCGCATTGACCCCACTGTGTGTACTCTGACAGTGAAATCTTATACATTTAGAGTTGAATTTGAACAGATGATAACAGATTAAATATTTAACTTGTCCCACATTTAAATGGTAGTTGGAACTTGATTAAAAAGTCACAGTCCTAGTGTAGAAGGAATTGGGCAACAGCTTATATTTTGGTTGACAAATCAGACAAATGTGTATGTATAGTTTAGAGTTATTAAATGATACATACATGGTTAGATACAAGTAGTTCAGATTGGATAGTAATACTACCCTATAACCAGAAATAAGCATAGATATTGGACAAATCTGCAAAACTGTCCAATGCCAATGTTTTAAAAATTCTTTCTTTCAATGATATCTGCACATGGCAACTATGCTAGGGTTAAGGTTAGAGAAAGATTGTGGTAATGGTTTAAAAAAGAAAAAAGAAAACATTAATTGCAGGTCTGGGATGCAAAATGTCAGACACGCTACATGCTCATACACCACCCAAACCTCCACATTCCTACTTTCCAATTTGGGCACACTACATCCTGCATTGGCACAACATTGGCAAGAATTAACAGTGCATGTACAGTGTACAGATCATACATATGATCCCCCGTTGGATAAAACCCTTTTCAGTATCTAAGCAAAACAGCTTTGGTTTTAGCTTGACCACCATGCATTTTGGACTTCATCCAATGGCTTTGAAAGGGTTTTATGTGCCCCGAGGTCGTAGAACTTATCACAAAGCATAGAACCATGTAATCCTTCCACTGAATTTTACACAGAACTCACCAAAATTGAGCTGGAAAAGGCTTTCATTGGCTATCTACCTGCAGAGTGTGTGTTTGTTTATCCAGTAGAGTCAGCTCATACGCAGTGGATGTGTTTGACATTGACATGGTTTAATGACCGCTCACAACACCGCAATCAAGTGACATCATCACTTTGAATCATTTATAAGGTCAAGTTTACCATAGTCACATCTGTGATTATCTTTTGTGTTTGTTCGGTCCTGTGAAGAGAAAGTCATTAAAACAAGGTGAAGAACTACTTAGTGAAGGTCATGGCGAGGGCAACTTCAATCTACTTTCCTGCACTTATAGTAAAATAATGGATCACAAATTTGAATAGCTCAGTCTCAAGGCACAAAACACCGGGAGCAAAACAGCAATTTACATGTTATTTCCATTGGATTATCATCTATATGTGGGAAAACTGGTGTGATATTGGCCTAACCTTCAAATCAGAGAGGGGCCTGCACTGAGACAGAGAAGAGAGAATGAAAGAAACACATTACAGAAGAGAAATACAGCAGAAGATACTTTGATGAGCTCCACTGGGAAACCAGCTGGTGAAAAAGCAGATAAGCTAATGAATGGGTGATATAAACATATGCTAGTGAGAATTTCAACACTAAATAAGCTTAATTTAACATGTGTCTACTTCCAACCTCAGCATTAACGAAATTGCTAAATGTACATTATATTTCCGAATGTCATATATAGTGACATATTGCCAAATGACCAAAGCCCAGGACTGGATGATGTTCAGGGATTTAGGCCAGAGACTCACCTTTCCAAACCTGGTGCGATGGTCCTCCTTGCAGTCTGCCTTCATCATTCAGCTAACAGTGCTCTGAGCCAGAAAGGAACCTCAATAATGAACTATTCTATTTACAATTTATATTGCATTTGCACATGGCAACTGCGGTAAGGTTATGGTTATGGCAAATAAATCTTGGTGTAGCTCCCTCTAGTAATAGAAACGAGGCACGACAAGGTCATAATTAAAAAACGGGGTTTATTCCATGCCAGACCAACCCGTGAGAACTGGGTTGACAGAGAAACTAAATAAATAAATAAAAGAGTACAACAAAGCAAAATGCGTATGTCTGTCTTTCCTATAGCTTTGCTGTGGGTAGCATAACAAGCTAACACAGTCATATTATATTACATTACATTGGCTAAGTAACATGCATTACTTTACTACACAGAACTGAATTTGAACGTACCTCGTAGGCTGCTAATTACTTGAGAGGAGCTAAATACTTCATCTTCATCTTCCTTTTCTATGTTAGTGTTTAGTTTGAATAATTTAACCTTGCTTGAGGGCTCACAGAATGCTTCATTTGGCGCTTTGCTTGAGGGTGTTGATTAATCACACGTACGGAAACCAGATCAGCAGCAATTATTTCCGCCTCCAGGATTATGACTGTAGATACAGGTAGGAACCAAAATACAGCAACTAGAAACTAAACTCACAATGGGAGGCAGTTACACTTGGTTAAGGTATGGCCAGCGTTAGGCAACTCAAGCACTTGGTTGAGGTTAGCGAAAGACTGTGGCTACATTTAATCAAAAAGCAAATGTTAATTGCAGGTCTGTGATGGTAGGCGAACTGTGCGAGATGTGCTACACACCCATTCACCACCTCCACACCCTTACTTTCCACCTCTCTACAATACACTCTGGCACTGAACATTCGCACTGGAAGCCCATCCTGAGGTGTGGAATCGTCCAATAATGTTGTAATTCCTAACCATAGTGGGCTGCCTGGGAGGATGCAGTTGAAGAGGCATATCAGTGCAAGAAACTGCAATACTAATATAATAATACTAATATGTACTAATATTTGGGTGAGCAGGATGTGGATGAAAGGTTAGAGAGCACCCAGTTAAAGTGAGTTCTAGGGGCTTTGTGGCCAACATAATGGCCTGGCCTCTAAAGGAGCCATCAGGCATCTCTTCAGCCAGTGGCTTTCGCTGAAGAGAAAAATACCCAACCTGGGCACCTTAAACAACCACGTGAAAGATAGCGGAACTAACGCAGGGATAGACGCTAATATTTTTAAGCATTGGCCCCACGGGCCACCAAGCCCCCTAAATTTGGTGGTCCAAATGTGAAGTTATGTAAAAACAATACAGCAAAGGCAATTTAATGCAACTTAACACAGCCTTCCTCAACTATGACACTTCAATAAATGAAAAGACATTAACCATTAATGAAAATGTATTTTTATAAAAATGTATTTAAATTGAAAACATGTTCCTTGTTCTAAGTTCTTTGTAAACATATGGTACATACTGTATATTCTCTCACAGTCTCTTAGTTCGGATTTGGGATGTGTGTGGAACTGTAACGTTGCTTGGCAAAGGCAAAGTATATCCAGTATAGGGATGAAACTTGGTGACCACAGGGGGCCACCTACATGGAGTATTTGGTGGTCACAGACTAACTTTTTGCGGCCACAGGCCATAGGGCCGTGTGACAAAGTCCATTTATTGTACTTACAGTACACACCTGGCTACACCCACCTGTGATGTTGAGTGTGGTCAGAAGTGAAACATACAGCACTTACTTTTAGTCAGTGACGTCAGTGCTCTATGCTACATTTAGTGTGGATTGCTCTTTAAGTATAAAACTACATTCAGTTGAGCTTTTCAAGATTTCAGTGACAGTTGGAGAAAAGAGTGCAAGTAAGCAACAAATAACAGCAAATGTCTTATTTTCCAAGAGTCGTCATTTTTAGTGTATTTCTTCCTTTGACTGACAGCTCCATGTGTAAGGTACTTTGCTCAACAGCTTACTGTAAAAATGTCAAAGTGACATTTTATCGCATCCTTAATGTGTTCCTGAAGTGTAAAAATGGGAATAAATAAACACGAGCTTAACGTGTGGCTCAGTTGTGCACTCTGCTTGCTTGCTGTTTACCCTCAACCACAAATGTGTCTTCGAGCAGTCTTTGAACCACTGCCTGTGTGTGTGTGTCTGTGTGTGTCTGTCTATTTATCACCCCTCCCAGAAAGATTTGTCTGCTGCTTTTTATTTTACTCTGTAACACATCTTGTGGATAGCGTGGAAGTGGCCCACACGTACTCCAGTTTATGTAGTTGTGATGATTCATCCTAACAAGCTGCTTGCTTTCTGAATGCATATGTGCTGCTATTTGTATAAGCTCCCAACATTCAACATATTTTCTGGGCTTGTTAACAGTAATTAATGAATTTCAACTCAGTGCTTTATTGGGAGTAATATGCTAAGATTGTTTAAAAGGAGAAGGTTATTTGTCTGCTCCTTAGGCTTGCCATATATCATCGTAATTGGTTCCGTTTTGGAGACCTAAATAGTCCATTTGTTATTTTTCAAGTGTATTAAGAAAATTGCAGAGGAATAATGAAAACATGCTTTCAGAATCTGGTCTAAACATACCCCAGAACTTAGGACAAATGGAGGATTTTTTTGTCTATGTTCTCATCATTTAAGTTGACCAACAGATCAGTCTGCCAACAACATTGTGTACTTCTTCCAGAATCCATCTTAAAACTGCTTTAAAGCTATAACTGCTTTGGAAACTCTGGCTATTTTTAGACAGTGTGTCATCTTCTGGGATTTAGGGAGTGTCTATAAATTATTCAGGTCAGACAACAACAACGAAAAAAATCGAATTTCCTGGAAAATAAGACATAAGCCAGGGATCATGCAGTGGACCAAAGTCTCATGAGTACATCTTATAATTCATAGACTCGTTCTACAGATGGTCTCAGTTGACATCGGTAAGGCTGTTTACCAAGTGTGTTGTCCCAAAACTAAATTATGAGATAGTGGTATCCATAATTTCAGTTAGTCCTTATATGTTGCGTGTTGCAGATGAGTCTGGTCCCCCTCCCATCACAACCGTTTATCTAATATGGGGCGAGTTTGATACAATGACTGTACAGAGGAGCGCCGTTGAGGCATTTTCGTAAACAACCAAGATGGCTGCCGCTGATGTGGAACGCTCTGAATCCGACAAGATTCGCTCAGTGCTACATCACATGTTTCCTTGCTCTGATTGGTTGTAGGTCTGTCCAAGTGTGTCTAGAGGCATTCTGGTCTGCGCCCGTTGATAACGTCCCTTGGAAATCGAAAATGAACTGAGAGGTTCCAGACTAATTCACATTTGCGAATTGGTTTGGAGATTTCAGATTACATCACACATGTAAATAGCTTTGCATGTAAGAATGAGCATACAACAAAATTATACTTACAGAATGAAAAACATGCAGCATCTCATGCAGAAAACATGATTCTAATTGGACAAAGTGTTTAGTCTACATGATGCAAATAAGTGCTTTTCTGTTTTAAGGACCAACAAGGCCAGATTTACTAAGAAAATGGTGTTGCACAAATGTGATCTGATCTCATTACACAGTCAGCTCCCGGACTGCACCTGGTACTGCCTTTATGATATTATAATTTTCAGCATGAATCTAATTATTAATACATTAGACAATTAACATGTTCATGGTAAACAAAAAGGAGATGAAGTATAAATTCAGTATAAATCAACAAATAATAAATACCGCGACCCATGCTGCATTGAAATCTGTTCCCCTCTGATCCTCTGTTGGGTTCACCATTACAAGCATGTTACATGTAAAAGTATCATGAAAAGCAGCAAACATCGTGACTTAACACTGCCCACCTGAGCAGAATATATCTGTTGCTCTTTCTTTTTAAATCTGTATTTGCTAACCACCACCTCAGCAAACCTGACCAGGATACGACTCTGGTGGTGCCAGGTCAAGACTTGCAACAATACCAATGTAGGAGGTGCAGTTTATTTGTTGCAATATGCCCCCACGTACGTTGAAGTCACACAACTGAAGAAACGGGTGTCCTGGTGTGTGTGTGTGTTTGAAGCCAAGCGTATCATTGACAGGTTGGATTTGGCTGAGAGACAAAGACAAAATTCGTAGGCTTTAGAGTCGAAGTGGTGGGCAGGGTGGGATTTAGGAGAGGCTGAGAGAGGGATGATGGGAGGTTTGGAAGGAGGGATGAAGAGTCAGTGATGGTTTGTGTGTCATTTTCAGAGCTGAGAAGGTCACAAGTCACTTGTCACGCATAGTGTCCAGTATCTTGAATGGTGACACCTATGAGTGAATGTGTGTATTTGGACTCTTTAGACATTGTGAATTAATAATAACTAATGATAACTAATGTAATCATACCTGTTGTCAAAAATGGAGATAATACTGCTTGCTCTGTAAGTACTGCCAAAGTTAAGAGGATTCCTAAGCTCTCCGACTCACCTGCTCCCTCTCAGCTGCTCCTACCTCCTATGAACCTCTCGCCCACCACCTCAGCATCCATCCATCTGTGGTGGGGGTGAGTGATTGATCTCTGCCTGCTGTTGTTTTTTTTTGGCTGCGAAACAGAGCCTTGACATCAAAATATTATTCCTTGACACCGGTATATTCTCAGTATAAATTTTCATGCTCGGTGTGTGAATTGTCCGACTGAAGTACAAAGAAAAGCTTCAAAGTTGCAAACATTCTCTCTCTCTCACCCACTCTCTCGCTTACTTTCTCTCTGTGGGAAACACACACACACACACACACCTGCCTTTCCCACACAGCAACTCTCTGTGTGTTTCTTTTAGAGTTTGGCGGAGGGGAACCAAGAAATTCCCGGATATAATAGATGAAAGACAAAAATTGTGTGTGAGCTCAATGCAGTTAATATTACATTACTTTTATACAGCATGAAGGATATGCCCGAGTTTGCAGGTAAAGAGGAGCTAAGGTGTACATTGAAAAGTTAGATAGATAGACAGATACCCCACATAGAAGGGATATTGTAAGGTCATCTTTTGAATTTAAGACCCATTTGTTATGGTTTAATTGGACTGGCATATTTACTGCATGTGTTAATGGGAAAATTTGAGGTATCTGTAATAATAATAATAATATTAGTGAGTTAGGTTTAAAAATACCATACTTACCCTTTAACACAAGTTTCAATCAGGTATAATAGTTGCAGCAACTGACAATGCTAACAACTTTTGCGTAAAAATACAGTGCATCATTCTGTGCCATAATTCTGTCATTTTGGATGAGAGAGTAGGTGTTCAGTTTACTTAGTTAAGTAAAACTTCAACTAAATTGATTTGTTGTACATGGATGGAGTGATCTGTGGTCATCAGGTTTGCAGCAGTGGTCCAGATATAAGATATCACAGCATGGCGTGGTATAAACAGTCTAACAGTCTGATTCGTTTCATTGATTCTTTCTTGTTTGTTTTTAACCTTTACTTGAAAAGAGAGATCCCTCTAAAAACTGAGGTGAAGACAGAGAAGCAGAGGTACGTGCACCGAGCTGAAAGGATGTTTGAGTCTTCAGAGCCTCACTAACAACGTGGAGACTCCGTTCAGCCCCTCCGACTGTTGCTGCAGTGAGGATCAAATGTTTTGACAAGCAGACAAAGACGAGGAAAAATCTACCAGAGCGAGGTCCTCACTTGAACATGAAGAGAATTTGAACAAGATCCAGTCGAGTCCAGTCTCATTTGTTCATGAGCGCACTCATGTTTTCCGGTGTGTGTGTGTGTGTGTGTGTGTGCGTGTGTTATAGATTTTCTCTGTATCTGTCAGACAGAGAGAGCAAGAGATAGAATGACGCAAATAGAAAGTGAATCAGAGCGAGCCAGCAGCAGACTGATAGAGAAACAGAGGACGAGAATAGGAAACCGGAACGGACACAGAGAGGACGCTGAGACTCCGCTCTGGGTTTTAGCTCACTTTCCTTCCTTAATTTTCTACTTCCTGTCTGTGGGCCAGAGCCTGACTGATAGATGATACACAAAAACACAAACATACATAGTACAACCCTGAGTGAAAACTGTCCCTCGTGTTCAGTCCTGACTACAGGCAGGACCTGGCCTCAACTTGACTACACCAGTGGGATAAACCCAAACACACACACACACACATGCATATCACAGCCTGCCTTCTAGGCCTAAAAAACCATGATTTAAAAACACCTCTGCAAGGTGATAATCCATTAATGTCCTAAGACTTTATTATATTACTGGCCTATAGCAATTTTGTGACCTCTTATTCACAAACCATTCTTTTAGTTCATTACAAGACCCTTAAAATGGATAAGGAATTGCTGAAACAAAAGCTGTTAGGGCGCAAATAAGCATCTTTTCATTTCATTTTCATGGAGGAACTCGTTAAACTGGGGAACTTGGGAAGAGATATAGCATATCTATTTCCTAATGTTCACAACTCCCTCATTTTTAATCTGTATGTTTGGTCAGAATACTACACTCTGTTGCCTGTTTATTAGGTACACCTAGCTAAAACTAATGTAGCAAGTCCATATTTTCATATGCATAAGAATTTCATCATCAGTCAATTTGAACCATATACACCATGATTTAAAAACACCTCTGCAAAGCGATAATGTATTGATGTTATTTCCAGGACTTACAGCAATTGTGACCCACTTTGTGCGACATACAGTATATTGTATTAATGTTTTGACAAATCATTCCTTTAGCTACAAGCTTACAAGATCTTTAAACTGTATGGGTAATTGCTTAAACAACAGCTGTTACAAAGGGAGCAAATGAGCATCTCTTCAGTTCATTTTCTTGGAGGAATTTCTGTACACACTAGTTAGACCTGGAAACTTTCCTCTATGTCTGTTATTAATCTTCACACTCTTTCTCAGCTTCATATTTATACATATGTACATACATTTTATACACAATTCCAAAATCAAGCAGAATGCAGGAATCCCATGAACTATGCATTTGCAGTGGCAGCGGGGTTATAAAAGACAAGATGGAGGTAAGATGCTCCAGAAATGTGGTCTTGCTCTAAGTAATCTTCTTCAACCAATACACAAGACTTGCTGCAACCATCTCTTGTGCTACTAAATAAGGGTGAGCACCTTTGACAGGTAGCAGCCTGACGATAAGGGCATGCGAGAACAGATATGTCTTTGGGGTTATCTATATTGTTTTTATTGAATTAAGCCTCAAGCGCCTACAGAGTGCTGAACATTATACTCTTAAGACCTGCTTCTATAACTGCAGTGATCAAACCCAACACCGGCACTTGCTAACTGCTGTGTAGCAGACAGTTTGTATTTCACTGCCAAGTTTCAATTTGTTACCACCTGTGAATATTTCCTGCTAGAGTCAATACCCAACACCAGGTGTCTCATTTATCTAAGCATGCGTAGAACAAGTTGTGCATCGGAAGTGTCCAGATCATAGACTGTATATAAAGATGAACGACATGACAGCTCCCCAGCAGTGAAGCCAAAACATCTCCATCGCCCCCTGGTGGCTGACTGCAGTATAGACCCTAACCCCCGCCCAATCCAATTCTCCCAAAGATGGTTTCATTTTAGGTAGTTCTTATCACGCTGATGTATGTTCATGTTAATTTTCAAGAGGGTGTGACGTCATGATTGACAGCTGTGATTTGATTGTGGCGTGCTCACGATTGGGTCAGGTGGGTGTATGGGCGGGACCTCTGACTACTGCGCAGAGTCTGGCTCCAAATGACGTCACCAGTGCAAGACGGCAGCACCTGTATCCGGGAAATTTTGGCTTCATTTTTGGAAAGTCTATCTTTATATACAGTCTATGGTCCGGATGAACAACACAGGCTAATTTACATACAGACACACCCCCTGGATGCCATATATGGTCAACATTATGCCTTTTAAAGTCCTAGCCTAACCAGTACCTGCTAAGGTACTGTACTGTTCTGGGAGCAGCCATACAAAAAAAGCTTCCCAGCATTTTATGCATGGCCCTGCATTGCTACTAGTGTTGTGTTTTACATTGCACTTCCACTATTTTCATGCTTCATCTGTTATGATACAATGAGTTATTGCATGCAAATGTTTCTGCACCAGGACTGATGTGATGTGCAAAACTGGTCAAGATCTCCCGTGCGAAAATGAGGTTCCATTGCAATCCAGCTACGGCCGTTGCTACTTTACATGTGTACTGCATAATGTAAGAGTTTCTCTCAAAGCTGACAGGTCTGGATTGAAACAGTATTAAAGGAAATTCAGCTTAAACCATATGTTCCACTAGTGCCTTGTTAAATCAGTTAAAATGAATGGTACTCAAACATAACTTCTTTATTAATGCAGATTGATTACAATTACATTAACAGATCCCCTGGATCTCTTTTATGGAGCCACAGGTGCTCAGTGATGCAGTAAACAAGACAAAATAGAGGCATTAATGGTAGAATAAATTCATGGCATTATTGGTAGAATTTCACTCTGAAAGAAATTATTGGGCTACCTTGTTTTCCAAAAAAAAAAGGAAATCTTTGAGAACAATAGATTACAATCTGTCAGTTATGTTTACATAGTTGACAGACTTCTCTTTTGCTGCCACCCTTGATGATTCAGGCTGATTAAACATTTCTTTGTATATACCACCATTCTTGCTGACCCCCAGACGTTTCTTCGAGCACCGAATTGTGTGTGTTGTGTTGAATGACGGAGCCTCTTAGAACTAATAGCACTAATAGCCGGCCGACCTGTTTTGGTTGCAATGTTTCACTCCATAATTTACAATCAAAACATTAAATCAGAAGCAGGTTGACAGCCAGATAAAATGAACACAGATGAAACCAAACATGACACACTGCAATAAGATTGTGGTCCACTTAACAGGACCCAGCACTTCTAATTCTCTCTGGACAAGGATTGCAAGGATATGTTTTGAAAAGAAAAGTGATAAAAATTTGTATGAAAAGTAAAAATCCATTCCTTTATCAGCTTGTTCTCAAGTAAAATTTCCCAAAAGAGCTGAAAAGAGGAAAGAAGCACTTAGGCTGACACTTTCATTTCTCCCTGCCTCTTCCATACACACTGAATGGGGTGGAATAGAATAGCTCAGAACCGACGAGAGCAAATGTTTATCTAAAACAGCAGTGAGGTTTTCTTCAATTTGAACATGACATAGTAATATAATACATCCACATACATACTTTCAACATACTTTCTACACTTATTTCTTAGAAGTGACACTGGCAAGAGTGTGTGTTTTTTCTATTGTGTCTAATGACGAATGTGTTTGTTTGTGTGTTTGTTTGTGTTCTCCAAAGGGATGTAGAAAAGAGCACCAGGTATGTCCCAATAACACTGCCACAGCTGTTCAGATATTACTTTCTGCTTTGGGACCACACACACACACACACACACACACAGCTGGTCATTCTTGATAAGTGTTTGGCCTGCTGCACCAACCTCTGCTCTCTCATTTCAGAGAGGATGGCAAAGGTGAAGTTATGAGATTGAACAAAGACAAAATAATGAAAGGAGACAACCCCTATATATGTCTTTGTCTGCAGATGCTATATAAACGTATGTTACACCTTTATTATCACAGATGGTGCTAATTGTGATGGTGATGAGTAACACATGACATGTCACCTAAACATGTTGATGAGGAAAACTGAGCAGGAAACATAAACTAACCGTCACCTCCTTTAGTGGCAGTGGTATGTTGTTTTCAGTGCTGTGCTGTAGCTAAGTGTCTTTAAACCCACACAAGGCTTGTCTTCATTTTAGATGGATGGTAAATACTCCACTTAGGGATTTTAGGGCACCATTTCCATATTACACACAAGTGCATATCCTTTGCCTGGGGTTATACTCCTTTAGCCACTTTCATACTCGCATGGTTAATCCAGGGCTGAGGAATGCACATTGTGTCGGGGAGCTTCTTTCCATCTGGCATCAACATGCCCTGGGTGAATGGATTCTGAGCCATAGTGTCATAGTCGATGATGCATTATATGAGTGTAATCAAACTCAAGATGGCATTGAAGATGCTACCAGTCCTGGAGGTGGTGAGCGAAACATTAACAGATTCCACTTGTGGCAAATACAAAACGAGAAACAAATAATCCAATGAAATACAAAGTAGGATGTCTGGATAGTAAAACATGGCAATGTCTTACTATCCAGGGTCCTAATGTCAAAAATGGAAAGATGGGATATGGCGGTGGGGTACAAGTAAGACAGGGTCTGTTATATAAAGCAGCACAAAGTGGTAGCGGTAGCCTAATTTCAATATCAGATACAGTACATACTGTACTTTAAAGCTGCACTAATCAATATTTTATATTAACAATGGGTCAAATGACTAGGTGTAATGAAAAAGGGGCTGCTAGTAGCTACAAACCCATGACGAATTATCAGCCAACTCTGCAGTTTCCCTCAGCTCTATTTAGCTTCTTTCAGCTCATTGTTTTGGTTTTATGACCCGCAACTTTAATATTTTGGTTCAGTTTCACCGCTCTCATCAACATGCAGTAGTTTCCAGCAGAAGCAGGAACAATTCTCCGACGAACCCACTGTACGCTACCTGCCCAGCACCCAACAGCAGACAGACACAGTTAGCAACTAGCTCGTGAACATTTTGCAGCTAAATCCTATTAAACCTATTTCCTTCAGGAGTTGGTGAAGACCAAAATAGACTTGAGAACAGTAAATAATTGGACTTGAATTCGCCAGGTAGCCAGAAACACCACTTCAAAAGATGCTGATGTAGATCCACGTGTGCTGGATATGTAATTCATCAGCTGTGTGCTAACATGTTCGCCATAACAACATTATAAGGTGTGTTCACAGCTGCTGCCCCCAAGAGAACAAAAAAAAATCAATTCATGCTGCTGTAATTCAGATGAGATTATATCTAGATTTGATATAATCTAGCAACCTTTGTTACACAACAAACAATCAAGTCACGTGATCCTTTTCACAATATGTTCCGACAGCGTAGCTCTTAAATACGCTACTGAGGAGACATACTTTACTGTCACTGCTTTAGTATGATAAGACAATAATGTAACTTTAGCTAGGAATGAAGTGGACAGTTGTTCACTGTGATGATTTTGATATATGCCAAGTAAGTTTCAGGTTTCTGTAAGTTTATGTCCATTGTGTACTGAAATTAAATAAAACTAGTGGCTCCCTGGAAGGTGGAAATCAGTTTAGACACTGCTTTGGAAGAATGGAGAGAAATTGTGTGAACTCAACAGAGAGAGGGTTAAATCTTGTTTTAAAGAAACAAAAAAATCCCAGGGACCCTTTTAGTCAAGAGCAGACTTAAGCCATCAGCCCTGAGACATCACTAGCAGAAACACAGAGAGGTAAAACTTCCACACACTTTGTTCTCATCATTGCAAGTCTTTCTTCCTCACTCTGACTGTTGATGACAATTGTGTGTGCCTTGCATAAGTGTGATAAGTATGTCTAGGTGTGTGTGTGTGAGAGAGAGAGAGAGTGAGTGTGTGTGTGTGAGAAGTGGAGGGTTTGTGTGCATGTTGAGGTGTGACACCAGGGTAATTACATTATGCTAATTGTAATTGGTTACTAACCAGACTCACTCCTTCAGCAAGGCTTTCCATGTTATTGTTTTCCTAATTTTATGATCATGATCTGACTCCTTGGGTTTTGCAATTATTGGTAATGCATTCTGTAGTCTCTCCTATTATAGGAATTTAAATCATTCCCGTTAACAAGTGTGAGGAAAAAATGGGATGTTCAGTCATAACAATTCTACTGTGTATATTTCTTTTTTAAACTGAACCTTAAATTGATTTTTCCTGTAGCTCAAGTGGAGCCTCGTCAAATATTCAGCAGCTAAAGGAAGTGTGTGTATTTTACATTTTTAGTGTGTCATATTGAGTACATTTACATATGTAAGAGCATAAAATCAAAGGTTTCACTCTTGGAGTCAGAAATAATACTCTGACAGAGAAGCTCCATGAGAGTAGAGGAATCAAAGTGAAGTAGATAAAGTGGACACACACACACTCACACACTTCCATCCACACAAAGGGTCATTTAAAGTGTTATTACAGTGTCTAGTAGGGACTATCTAAAACGCTGTGGGCCACTGAAATGCTGTTGATGCCCACAGCAACCTAACCAGTAGGTGGGCTATCTAACAGCTGGTCAGGAGAGATAATGGAAATTGTGTTTGTGTGTGTGTGTGTGTGTGTGCGTTTCTGTACTTTTCTATAAAAGTGTAGCTACCACAGGCAGAGCTGATGCATGTGGTACCTTATGCCAGTTCTTGATTTCTTTTTTCGCCCACAAATAGGATTAAAGTTTCTTAAAGTCAGTTGAATATTTTCAGGAGAAGTTAGGAAGAGTTTTTTTTTTAGAAAGGGTTTGAATGTTTGGACTGGCTGAGAAACTGTATTATGTCCATTATGTCATTATACCTAAACAAGAAAATACATTTTCATTGCATTCCAAAACAATCAATATGACTGTTAAATAAAACCATCCATATGAGTTTTTGAATCTGTCACCTCTATGGTTAAGGTTTGGTTGAGTTTAAGGCAACTAAAACTTGGTTGAGGTTAGGGACAGAAGATGGGTTGATTTAAACATTTGAACAAACAACTGATGCCGTCGTTTTTCTAGTGAGGACGGTTTTGAAAATGTCGGCAGCTACTGGGGCCAGATGTATAAACTATGCGTAGTCAAAAACCATGCATACAACAATATAATAGATATGATAAGGTGGAGAATCTTTCATCATTTTATTACTCTACACTAATGTTATTTTCAATTCATCCTCTATTATGAGTCACTTTGTAAAGTCTGTTTCGATAACAACACTATAAACCATATCGGTGATTGTGTTTCTGATGTGATGATAAAAATGATAATTGAGATCTTAGCGCAGATGATGTTTTACAGGTACGACTATGAATTCATTATACGGGCGCTATAAATAGCCACAGCCGTGCTTGACGGTTGAGTGAGGCCGTGTGGAAATGAGGCTAATGCACAATGATACATTTATAAAAACAGAACCATGCGTACACACCGCTTTGTATGCATATTTTTGTTTTTGTGCGTATACAGAGTTTTAGTCATGAACCTACACAGACTAATGCATGCGGCCGCTGGAATGGTGCCTTTTAAGACCTACTTAACACCCTTTTTTAGCTTGACCATGTCCCCTTTACAACCTCAAAAAAAGAACCCATTCAAACAGTCAGAGTAGTAGCTTTTCTAATATTAGAGGTCTAGAGGGTAGATAATACCATTAACTACCATTATAATAACTACCATTGCAATGAACACTATAGACTGGGACCAGGATCAATAGATAGTATTATAAAGTGTACATAAAATGTACTAACTCACTAAAGTGGCTATACTGTTAAGTTACTCTTTAAGCAAAGTGAAGCAGGATTTTGCTGAAAAAGAACATGGTGTTCAACTTTCCCATCGTAAATAAAAGTTAAAGGTGCTTTAGACAACCTAATGATGGAGCCATCCTAAGTCACACGGCATGGAAACAAAAACGCGATTCAAATGAGTAATGAGTGGAAAGTAAACTGAAACCGAAGGATAGAAACATAAAACGGTCAGCACTGAGTGAGCTCTCTGTCCTGAGAATCACCAAAAAATGGCTACACCTACACTAAACATGAGGGCATTTATATTATTGATGCCACCTGAGAGGAATTATGAGGACAAAAGTCCTTCAAACTAAAGCGGTCTCTATTTAGGGGCTGCAACAGTTGTCTTATGTTGATTAAAAACAGAAAGTATTTCAGTATTTCAAGCACTGCATTGTAAAAGATGGATATACTGTATGAGTGTGGGGAGTCAGCCCTGCAGTTTGGAGGCAACATAAACAATTTGTCCCCCTTAAAGTTGAAATGAAACCTGCACCCCTGCTGGTCAATACATTTTTATGAAGGTGAAGGCCTTCAACAGCCATTTTCCCAAAATGAAGTTTTCCCTGCTCTGCCACGTTTCAACTTCTCCTGCAGGTACAGTCTGTTAGCCATAATAGTCTGCCATATTTCTCTCAAAGGTTTTCAGTGGCACCCATGTAAGCTCTGATCCAAGGCTGTTGCTATTTCTATTAAAGGCTCTGCACCCATCTACAGTACATCGTAAAGACTTGACTCGCACCCTCTGTCTTCTCATCTCATCTCCCACCCTTTGTCCCCTGCCTTCCTTCCCCTCAACTTTCTCTCGTTCTGTCTTCCTCTTCCTGTGTTTTCAGCTCTGCTCATTAATTCACAACCTGCAGCCATTTGGGTGTGAGAGAGCAGAAAATAAAGAGCAGAAAACAAGAGAAGATAAAATGACAGAAAGCTCATGATCTAAGGGCACGTTGGAGCGCCGTTATGTGTTTTGTCTGTGTGTGTGTGTGTATGTGTATATTGGAGACATTTCATAAAACTTTGTCAAAGTGAATATATGATGGGAAATCTTTGTCCTCTGGGTCAAGGCGCATTCCCAATAAAATAAAAGGATGCTCCATACAACATGAGCAACAATGAAATGATTGTCATAGCATGTTTCAGGGGAAAGAATGAGACAAAACAGAAATCTTAGTGCAGCAACACAATGATACGCCATGCGACACAATCTTGAAAGAAGTTGAAGCACATTGCAGTCATATCACAAGTGAACAATGAAAGGTAGGTCAAGTATTTCAGCATGGCAGAATTGTACTGTTCAAGGCATTAATTGGCAGGGATTATGGGATGCATGCATCCCAAATTGGTTAAATAACATGACAGAATGTAACACTCGCATTCACATGTTTGTTGATTTAGCATGAGTCATGCCAACAGTGTATAGGACTTATGGTTGACTAATTATCAGTCAGGTTCCATGTATTTTACACCTTTCTAATATTGGGTAGGA
>LKNJ01000808.1:169445-215095 GCA_002120245.1 Maccullochella peelii
CAGAACAGCCTGAATTCTTCTTGGCAACAAGGTGCTGGAAACATTCCTTTGAGATTCTGCTCCATGATAACATTATAGCATCACGCAGTTGCTTGCAGATTTGTCGCGTTCAATCTGCCAAATCTCCCATTTCACCACCTCCCAACGGTGCTCTGTTGGATTGAGATCTGACTGTGGAGGCCATTGGAGTACTACACTGAATATATTGTCATGTTGGTGGAACCAGCTTGAGATGAAGTGTGCTTTGTGACATTATAGCGCATTATCCTGCTGGAAGTAGCCATTAGAAGATGGGTAGACTGTGGCCATGAAAGGATGCACATAGCAACAATACTCACGTAGGCTGTGGCATCCAATGTGTCCCAAGAAAATATTCCCCACATCATTACACCACCATCGTCACCCATCCACTTCAAGGTTCGACGAGTTGTGCTTTCAGAGATGCTCTTCCGCATCACTGTTGTAACGCGTGTTCATTTGAGTTATCTCCTCTGACCTCTCTCATTAATGAGCCGTTTTTGCCCACGGAACTGCTGCTCACTGGATGTTTTTTGTTCTTGGCCAGTGTATCATATTTTACAATGTATCATATCATGTCCACCTACTCCTGCTGCCACTCAGTGTAAAAACTAGGAGCTACTAGTTATACGTTTTGTCTCTCCTATAACTTCACAAGACTACTCAGCTCACACAGGTGTATGGTGTTTGGCTATTAGACTTCACTTCAGGAAATGGAGTGCTTGTGCAGATTGCTCCTTATTACAGTAAGAAGGTCCATGGTTTGATCATCAGCATGGTCAAATGTCTTACTGGTTGACAAAGATGCTCCTAGAGTCACCACATTCCATTGTTCTGATAATCGAAATGAGTTGATTTAATATGTAGTAGACTTATCCTCATGAAAGTGTACACCGTATGCTAGATGTTTTTAGAGCTTTTTCACTGAAAACAGCTGCATGCTGTGGCCAAAAACGACGCTATGAGGGTGGAGAGAGTAAACCAAAACAGTAACGTTGAGGCCAGACAGCTAAATAATAGCTTAAACTCACTGTAAAGCTCCGTAAAGTCGACGGAAGCTACAAGGTGGGTTTCCATCCACCTGCCTTTATGGGCATTTTCACCCCTGGAGCTCCTTGTTTTTGGAACCACTCACCTTTCACAACACACAAAAAAATAGGGAACAGTGCAGAAACTAACAGCTGAACATACCTCTAGGGTACTGTGCATATTTCACTGACAGGAAAATGGCAGTGTTTCTGAAATGAACTGACAACATTGCCTGGTCTATATGTGACATACTCTTCACTAACTGCAGAATTTGAGCTCATATAACTTTGTTTACCAGCACTGAAGGAATTAAACTGAAGCTGTAACACATTATGTGGTAGGTTTTAGTGACATACTCATCCTAAATACCTCACAGATACGAACATTTGCTTTATCAGAAAAAGAACACAGCAGATGTCACACCATGAACAATCTTGTATCCATTCATTTTCACTCGAAATCTATTCTCATCACTTCTTTGTTAGGAGACAGCATGGGTTTAAAAGAGCTGTGTGCCCATATAGTCCGTAATTTGTTGAGTAAACTCAAATATTGACCTGCTGTCTGTCTCCACAGCTCTTTATTGACTGAACTCTGTTGTTTCTGATTTACAGTTGGTTTGTTCTTCAGACGTTTAGCCTGTCTGATCTGTCTGAACTCTTAACCCTTCGTGTACAACAGACCAGGATATTGTAAAAATGATTCTCAGGTTGAACAAACTTTTAAAAATGACATGGCATTTTAGCGCATAATTATCAAAATTCAGGTTTAGTTCCAGGAAGTCACAAGTGAATCCCTGAAGGGTTTAAAAAGCTGTGAAATTCTCTGGTTTATAGTGACTTGAGGTTTGAGGTTTTGTATCATAAGCCTTTAAGTTGGCATGGCAGCTTGGCAAACTGGCATCACAAACTGGCAAAACAGAAAGTGATTTAACTCAGTGCAAAGCTGGTATTTCACAGCTGGCACAGATAGGTTGCAGCAACAGCTTACCTCTAGCACCTGAAGCCTTATTGTGTGTGTGCGTTTATGTCTCGGACAGAATGTACTTATACAGTATATGCTACGTATAGCATTTTACCACCAAAACATTGCACACAATTTGAAAACAACTATTGGTTTTTTATCTTAACTTCCGGTTGCCATTGCTGGCTCTTGTAAATACATATAAGGAGTCCTGGTCCTGATCGGTTCACACACCCTGATGTACATTTCTCAAATTGGAAATATACGTTCACATTTTTGAGGAGGGCATATGACCTGACAACCCCACATTCACTACAGGTATCAGATTAAACAAGACAATCTGCAGCGCAAAGTTATGTTCAGGGTTAACTAGCTTACAACTAGCTTACTGCGTGTTGCTGCAGCAGCTCGATGTTTCTCTGATGTTTCTATAAGTATTAAGAGCTCTGATGCTGACTTATCAGTATGATTAACCCTTTGAACTCTGCAATAGAATGGTCTGGTATTTTTGTTTATTGTGAGTATTTTCAAATGCTTCATATCCCTAAAATCTGCACAACCTAAGCTGAAAGGTTATCTAAGAAAATAAACCATAATAACTGTATAAAATAATAATAAGTATTGAAATTGTGTCATAATTTTTTTTTAAAAATCAAAAAACGGACATGTTTTTTCTTCAGATTTTACTAAATAAACACACAAAACATATTGATCCAAAACAATTCTGAATGAAGAAACATGAACAAAATATTTCTTAACACTCCGTAAGTCATTTGAACTACATACATTTTTTAGATCTGCAGTAGAAATATTTTCCCAGTGCCTACATTGGTATTTTTGCATATTGTGATGTCATTATCTTATCTTACTATCTTAAAATGCTTCAGATCCCTAACGTATGTACAGCCTAAGCTAAAAGTCTATGTAAGTCAATAAACCATAATGAAAAATTATTGAAACTGTGTCGTAAATTAAAACCACGCCACCTCGCATTGTCACCACGTTTTGCACCGCACGTGACGCAACTTAATGACGTCATCATCTCGCGACACGAGTGTACAACGTGATGACACGAAAGACAGAAGGTTTAGCTTTCAGCTGCAATAAAAGCTATTACGGTTTTTATTTTACATCAATTTAATATGGAATTGGGTATGGAATAACAGTGGAGACCTGATCTAATCAGCGATGCTATGTAAATAGCAGTCAGTGTTTCAGTCCTTCACGCTGTACATTAGATTATAAACCTGGTCAGACATTTGATCTAATGTAGGCACACTGTGATCTCAAGCTGCAGACGTCTACACAGCGTGACACATTCCCATTTACATTCCAGTTCCAGTGTAAACAGGAATTTATGAGACAAAATATCAAGAGTCAAAACACATAAAGTCAGTACAACAGGTACATTCAGTCTGCCTTTTTTCAGAGAGTCATAAAAGCCACTGGACCTTTTCTGAAGCCACGACTTGCTTTGCTGCCTGCAGGTAACCAAATTCACACTGTGCTGCAGCCGATGCTTAAAACACGTCCAGTTATGTGTCTCACACATCATATACTGTAACTGCTTTAGTTCCATTTCAATATCCTAAAATCTCTGATAATAAGGGTGCCTATTGGTAAACCCTATAACTTCAGGTCATCAGCATCACTAACGTGGCACATAAAAGCTGACAGACTGCTCTCGCCTGTTAACTGTGACAAAAAGATATATCAGGAGTAGGAGTTTATATTTAGGCGTTTATTTGAGGCCTTAGTTCACATTAGTTCACATAGAGTTCTGCAGAACAGGAAGCATTACTACAAGCACTATAGCCATTCAATAACATCACATATTTGTCTCATACAATCTGCTCTCTGCTATCCGCCTTTTCTTCTTTCTTCCTCTATTTGCAGTGTTTATCGCTCTCTCTGTCTCAGCCTGTCCTCTGCTCCGTCACTGCACTTCATCCCAAAAATACCGGCAGAGCCTGCTGTCTTCTTTTTGTTTTTATATATCAATCTTTCATGATAGCATTGGCTCATCTCTTCACTTCTTTATATTTTGCTTCGCTGTCTTTCTCTCTCTGAGCGTTTCAAGGTTTAATTTCCCTCTGGTACTCCTTCCTCTATTACTTTTTTATCCTGTTTTCATCCTGTCTTCCTCCCTGTCTCCCTTTTGCATTTGTTATTACTCTCATGTTATTCATTCATTAATTTATCCACTCTTTTTCCACTTGTTATTCCCTTCTTTATGTTTTCCTCATATATAGAATCTATACTTCTGTTTTGATTCATTCTCATCCATTGAGAATAAGGAGGAAGGCAGTGCCTTAAAGAGAGTTTCCCTGAAGACACACAACCTTCAAGTTATGTAGATCAATATGCAAAGGTGTCAAAAACCTTGCCAAGCTTTGAAAAGCATTTTCCTCAGACTCTGACAGCCTTGGCAACATTCAAACAGCTAGCTTCCACATTTATTCTTTGATTTAAAAGAGACATGAAATGTTAGTGATGTTACGTTCGCAAATGATTCTTTTCAAAGGCTCTTTGGTACGAACGAAGGGAACCGAGTTGTACTTGGTGAGTGCCGTTTTTTTTATCATTGTGCCCAAATTTTATTGCTTGCCCTAAATCCATTCCCCTACCTTATGGCACCACCTTGTGTGAGCTGTGTGTAATGTTTACAATGCAGATCATTGACATTTGGTCTGGCAATACGAGTCATTTAGTGCTGCTAAACCTAGTCCACACATCAAAATGAAATTATATTGGTGGGATGTCTGTTTGAATCTGATCAAAATCTTACCCTATCATTATCCTAGTGATTAGTTAACCCCCGCCCCCTAAAAAAAAGAAAAAGTAGCAATCACAGGAACAGAGCCATAAGATCCGGTTCAAAGAGCCATAATTCCCCTCACTGTAATGTGCATCATCCAGTAGGTCTGATCTGGCCTGCACACAAAAACGTCTTTGGTCTTTTAAAATAAGCTTGTGAAATGTAGCGCTAGATAAATGCTCATGCTGGGGTATAAAAACTAATGATAAGTAAGTGAATTTTTTTCATGAATTGCCAATGATTTGTTGTCATTTAAGTATTTTGTCTTATCATTTGACATAAATGATAATGAGATGCTTACAAACAACAATTTCAAATATTATATATTGTTAATATACATGTAAATGGCCACACATAACTGATGAGGTTGTAAAAATAATGATTATTACAATAATAATAATAATTGTCTATATAGTTTTAAATACAACATATACTGGAAGCGTACCATCAGGTAAGAACAGACCTTTTTATTATGGGGAACTTTTAAAGTTGACTTCAGATGTTCAAAAGAGTTACATTTACAATAACAGGTAACTTAAAGTTGCACTAAACATCCATCCATTTTTTCTCTAAATTGCTTTTCCTGGGCTGGAAAATGTGTCCCAACATGTGTCTCACTGGGTGAGAGGAAGTTCACTGTATACAATGGACTTGCCAGTTTCACGCAGGGCTAACACATTCAAACCTACAGGCAATTTAGAGTTTCCAGTTCACCTGACCTCTGTGTCTTTGGACTGTGAGAGGAAACGGCACCACTGGAGGAAACCCACATAGACACAGAGGCAGCATGGAAAATTAAATGCAGAGCCACAGGACAACAAGCTAATGACGTAGTCATGTGGTTTTTCCTGAGTTGTACACTTTGTCATTCAAAAAGACATCTATCAAAGTACTTTGTCAGTTTGGCTTCGCGTTTCCAAAGCAAAGCAAGGCAGGTTTCCATCTCTTTTTTACATATCAAAGCTTGGGTACCAATGTAAGGTTGGCTGCTGTGGGGATCTTCTGGTGTTGAGGCAGGTTCTCTGCTAGGCTACCCTACTACACAGGGATTAGGTTTGGTTTGGATATACTGATGATTGATTTCCGATGACAACATTTTTTTCCAAAATGGTTCCAAGATGAAACCGTACAGTTCAAAGAGTGAAGGCTAGCTATGGGCTGGAAGGAAGGAAGGAAGGAAATACGTAGAAATGTAGTGACTCATTCTCCTCTTCCTCACCACCTCCTCCTCTCCTCTCTCACTCCTACAAGTCTGCTTCCTCTGATTAATGAGCTCTCCAGCTCAAGGATACATTTATGTAACACACGCAGATTTATTTCATGTCTTTTTGCAGAGCACATTTCCTGTGTTCATTGTCCTCCTCATTATAAAGTCAAGTTTTTCCCATCAGTCATGACAAACTAGATATAATCCATAACATCAATCACATTCTGCTGTGTACAGTAATGTTTCGTAATCACAGCCAGTTCCATGTTTGCTAAGATAGGTCATGTCTTTTTTATTATTATCAATCATAGTGTTGCATGCAAATTAAAGTACGTCGACTCTTTATCATTTATTTGAATTTATTAGATATAACATCAATCATGGCTTAGTGTATGTACTTTAAGGTAAGATGTGTGTATAGATGTAAAGCATTTATCATCAATCATACAATACGGGGTGTGTTCCCCGCTAGGCTCTATCAACCAGATTGTGGCCTGAAAATATTCAAACATGTAAGTGATTAACATTTTTCTTTCTGTAATAGCCTGCAACGAGCAGTGACATACAGTACTCATCGTGATGCAAATTAATCATCAACCGATACAATTACGGATACAGTCAGTAGCTGACAGATGCCTAAGGTCCATGCAAATGTTTGATCAATGAAGGCTGTAATATCAACTTTGCTTATGTCTTATTATATTTCAAATCAGTAAGATGTATTTGATTGTGTCACCTTAATTTGAACCTTTTTCTCTCTTTATTTACCTATTTTTAGCAGAGTCACTACATGTATTAGCCAGGCATGTCATGTTTTATTATTTTCAGAAGTAGGCCAATTTAGAAATGCCATCAATTTGCTTGTGAGTTGTATTATATGTGTTTTAGCACAGTTTTATGTAAAAACATAGTTCTATGCTATTTCAAATTGTTGTTTCAAGTTTTTTGTCTGTATGTCCACAGGTAAATATCACAGGACATACATCTGTATATGAACGTATAGAGCAGAGTGTCAGTGTTCCAGGAATATAAGAACCATGTTCACAGGACATTCTCAGCCAGAGTAATATAGTGCAACACGAAAAAAGTTAATATTAATGAATCTTGACGCTCCTATTCTTATTCTTATTCTTATTCTATTATTAGTCCTATTATTATTAGTCTTACTTTGTATGTTGCTGCTGTGGGGGATGTGTAATGTTGTTGTGTTACGTTGTAGGCAACAACTTTGTTTTGGACTATAATTGTTTACTTTTTGGCAAATTGGCACCATTAAAAGTATGCCGAATAACCTTTTAGCAGGTCCTGTTTGCAGTGTGCCCATGGATGTTCAGTCAACTCTCACTGGATTACTTTGATATGGAAGAAAACTTTTTAAAAAAAGGGGTTTCTCAGGCAAGTTCTGGAGTTATAAGAAGCGTTTCTTTTCTATGATTTCTAAGCAGATTTATGGACGTTTATTCACAATGGAAATAACACCAAGCAATCTTTACCCCATTAACTTCAATACATTCGTATAAAACAACCCTCACTGAGAAGAATACTTTCATCTAACAACTTGGTACCCTGTCAGAATTTGCTGCAAGAGTGCTGGATTGCAGTCATTTACTTAAAGCAGGCAGAGGGCATCGTTTTCCATAAAAATATATAATAAACTAAAGCTTTTAGAGTTTCTGGCAACAGTAGATAAGGAGTAAAGGGTTAGAAATCACTTCTAGTCAGCTGACCCTCCTCTCGACCAGGGTGGATGTGGGACAGACGCTGCCAGACTTTGGTGAACTGGCATTTCAGTCAGGGATGGAAGTTAATCTAATGACACAAGCTATGTAGAGTTAAGGGAAATGGTAGGTTTGAAGTAAATTTTTGAGAAACGCTGTCACTGGTGTGAAACAGAAGCCATAAATCATGTTGACCATGGTTTCTTTGTTTACTTTAGATATCCCCTAAAATAAACTTTTTGACAGTGATTTATAGTTTATAACTGATACAAGTAGGAGCTTAAATTACTAACAGATATATTTTGAAATAGATGCAACAGTAGCTCCTTGCTGTGTGGTATTTTATCAGAATTAAGCCAGGCATGTCCACACGCAGAATATTTTACCGCACAAATCTGATGTCCTGGACAGGTGGACAGGACGTACTTTTTTAGTCTGTTGATTGTTCTACCTTGCAGATGAGGTCACTTTGGATTTCCATGCGCTGTTTTGATGTACAAGCCATTATCCATGGTACTGCTGGGCAGACTTAACATGTCTTTTTATCTAACAGTGTTGCAGGCAGTGCAGCATCAGTAATCACGCCACCGTACTTCACCACACTGCCTTCTGTGCTGGCCTTGTCACAAAGAGCCAGGGCAGAGATGATTTATCATCCATGTCATGAAGCAGAAACAGCCACTTAAAGTCCCAGGAGAGAAACCTCATATGTCTTCATATGGACAGACCCTCAACCAGGCTCAACTCTCTAACACGACTGTAGGACTGCAGAGAGAGCATGAGCTGAAATGCCTTCGTACTCTGGCAGTAAACTGGGAAACTAGGTAACCCTTTCACTTTTTAATCAAATTTCGAACTACAGTTCAAATGTGGGTGTCTGTAATGATCTGTTCCAACTCAAAATTCCAAGTGTAGAAGCATAAGCCCTGTTGCCATATCAGTAGTGTTTTTGTTAATGTAAAATGAACAGAACTAGCAAGCGATGCTGACCGGATATTCATGGCACCAAACCGTCAGAGAGAGGGAGCATTTTGGATTCGACATCCTGGGTGGAAAAACTGCAGATAAAGGTAAGCTTGCTGACTTTGTAAAATGCAACTGCCTTTCAGTTAGCTTAGCTTGACACAAATGAACGAAAAATGAACGATTCTACAACACATTTTAGAATTAGTTCATTAAAAGATTAATATTACAGTGTGGTTTTGTGGCCAGAGTCATTCATTTTAAATGATGTGCTTATTTTATTTATTTATTTAGCTTCATTGGGACATTTGCAAGGAAAATTGACCGTGAAATGAATACTTAAGCAGACAAGTAAGGCATCTGCGATTAATCATCTACTTGCTGTGTCCTTGTGTCAATGTCATTACATCACACTCCTGAACACACAACACACACACATTTGTCATGCTGCCAGCGAGCACACACACGTGTTTATGACGTGTCCGATAGAGGAGTAGTGAGACAAACATGTTGTGCAAGTGTGTGTGTGTGTGTGTGTGTGTGTGTGTGTGTGAGAGAGAGAGGGAGAGAGAGAGAGATTGTGTTTGAATAGGCGAGCTACAGTCTCATTGGGGGGAAAAAGTGAAACTGACTTGAAAGACGTGACGTTGTTGTAATGCTGTATTACGCAGAACAGGACAGGGGGCGGAGAAATGAAGAATAAAGGGGAAGAAAGATAAAAGAGGATGAAAAGAAAAATGGATAAAAGAAATGAACGACATGATGAAGAGAGACAGGAAGATGCCCACTGACATCATTTCCATGTAAATTTTTCTGGAAGCCTATTGTACATCATAAAACCGGTCGTTTTTTTTCCTCTCGTTCTCTGAAACACACACACACACTGACGCACAAACACAATTAATCAGTGAAGTTATGAATGAAATCGTGTTGTTGCAAATGTAAGGAGTGGCAATTATAAAAAGGATAGAATTATAACATATGCAACATCCACACCTCAGAAATAGAGCTGATAAGAGTCTCTATGCAGTCATTAAAAAAGGAAAGGAGATAAGTAAGTAATGGAAAAGTAAAGACAGAAGTATTATGATTGGAAAATTTAAATAAGAAAAAGTGAAACAGATACAATGTGCATGTGTGTGTGTGTTTCTCACGCTGACAGTTAACTCTGGGAAAAACTTTCTCTTCGTCAAGTTTTCAGACAAAGTGGGAGTGTTTTAATAAAAAATGACAATTCATGAAATACTTTTTTTCAGTTTCTTTTTGATGGTTTGACGAGAGTTCAGACATCCAATAAAAGCTGGTTTTATTGAAAATATTGTACATTTTCAAGACAACTGGACAAGCAGCCAGATGTATGGAAGCTGCTTCTATCAGTCTGTGGCATCGTAATTGTTATGTTTTTCCATTTGGCTTGGTTGGACAGGAACAATGTCTTGCAGATATTTCATATCTCACTTTCTGACAGTTTATATTAGGAGACAAGAAGTCAAGCTGGTGATGCATTCTAGGTGAGGCTTATATCAGGCTGATACTGGTCTTTTGTGAACAATCAGATGGCGGCCAGTCAGTGTCGACCGCATCTGATGTGATGGCGGTTCTTCCCTGATCACAGCTCTGCAATATTTTAAAATGTTCAGATCAGATCATCGGCCAGAGAAATCATTTATTGAGGTGTAGAAGGACTTTACGAAGCCACCCTGGGATCAGCTGAGAAAAAAAAGAACCATGGGTAAATCTGTACTTTTGGCTTACAAATCTGTGTGCATGGTTTATTAACCGTGGTATCTGATTCATAATCTGTGCCCACGGAGGTTGGTTTTGGAGTAACGTTACACAATGAAAGCTGTGAAACGTCCAATGCAAAACACATTTTAGCATTAAATGTATCCTTAAACTAGATAAATTAGACTTAGCCTACTTGGCGGGTGCAGTCGCGGTGCAAATGCTGCATTCCTTCTTCTCTGAAGAAAGAAGTCGTTTGTAAATCCGTGGGCACGGTTTACACATGGCTCTTTTTTTTTTTTACCCCAGGTGCGCTCAGTAGGATTTGACTAAACACCTTGCAGTAAAACTGCTTCCCTCTGCTTTGAGAGGCTTCTAAACAACCTCAGAGAACTTCACCAGTCCTTCACACCTCATCTGGAGTTACCTCGTGGCTGAAATATAAAACTCATAACTGCTGGAATTAGTTTGGAATACAAGTAGCCATAAAAAAGAGTAGGGTCGCAGAACAAGTCAACAGTAAATACTGTATATCTTTGCCAAATAAACAATCAATGTTATTCAGAAATACTGCAATAGTACTGCTTTCCTTTCCTCTGGTTTTGTCAAAACCTAATCAAAATATTTATTGTGAATTAGGGTCAAGAATCAAGAAGAGTCTAAAAATAAGCAAACTGAAGACATCACTTTGGGTGCTGGGAGATTAAAATGAAATAAAACTGTTAAACTAGTGCTAATTTTAGCCATTGTCACTTAAATTCTCAAATTCTTTGGACCTTTAAAAGTCATCAAAACTTTTCAGCCAAAAAGGTAAGTTGCAACAACAGCAAACTGGCAATTGACAAGCCTGGCAGGACTTCTCACACCATCTCCCTCCCTCTGCAGGCTCTCCGTCTCTCACTTTCTCTTTCTACATCTTGTTAATTTCAGGGACATGAAAGGTTCTCTGCGGAACAAAGTCACTCTTTTGTTTCCTGGCATCAAAGGTTCAAAATCTCCTTTTAAGCCGCCTGATGACTGACTTTTAAAAGGGAGAGAAAGGTGGGCTCAGATGAGGAAGAGATTGGGGAGTTGACACGGGGAATAGATCAGAAACAGTGCTCCCTCGCCTCTCCACCTCTTTTCCTCTTCATTTTCACATCCCCACATCATGAGGAGCTGTGTAATGTCAACTTTAAACTAACAGAAGAAGCAAGTGAGAAAGAGATGGCACGGGAGATGGATGGAGGGGAAAATATATTGTAGAGGAACTGTTTATCTCTGTTAATGCCAAGGTGACGTACATACAACCTTATCATGTTACCATAACAACCAGTTAGTTATACCTAGAACCTGTCTACCTGGTTCTGCACAGAGTAGAGCAGTGTGTTTGCTCAAGGTGGTTCATTTACCAATTGATGTAGTCTACATGTACGTATTTAGACTGTATTTAAAAATGGACGACACGTCTCCACTTCCTCCCGCTGTACAAAAATGAAGCCAAAATATCCTGGATACGGACGCTGCCATCTTGGTGACATCATTTGGAGCCAGAGTCTGCGCAGTAGTGATCCTCAGTATCGAGGTCCCGCCTGCCTGAACCAATCACGAGCACACCACAAGTTGTCAATCATGACATCACATCCCCTTTTTATAGCATCAAATAACTAATTAAAAACAAACTTATCAGATAAATGAACACTTGAACAAACATCAACGTGATAAGAACTACCTAAAATGACAGAAACCATCTTTGGGAAGAATGTATTTGACGTGTACTTTGACTTTTCAGTTTGGGGGGCGGGGCTTATGACCTATACTGCAGCCAGCCATCAGGGGGCGATGGAGATGTTTCGGCTTTACTTTTGGAGAGCTGTCATGTCGTCCATCTTTATTTACAGTCTATGATATATACAGTATGTGGAACTGTTGTGATGCTTGTCCATATACCTGATGAAGGTCAAGCAGACTGAAACATCAGAAAGAAATTGACAAAAGTTGTGCACATGTGCTTGTTCAACATAATGCGAAATACAAACATCAACCATTCAGTGTTACTGTATAATATGACATTATTGACCGTCATATTTAAAAACTTTGGAGTTTAGCGAGTCCATTTATTTTGCCAATCCGGGTGTCAGATCTCAGTGTCAGAGTCCCCTCCGCCCATTTGCTTGGACATCAGTGTGATCTAAGCCATCAATCATTACACTTCCATAACAGAAGAGGTGGCATAATGTGAATATGAGCGTGAATCCTGGTTGACACACAGAAAGACCTGTGAATCGATCAGCCACATCTGACCTCCACCCCAAATTAACAAATTAGAAGGTGCTACAGGGTCAGTTCACCAAAATCACAAAAAATAATTTTTGCTCACCTACCATTAGTAGCTAGGGAGCATTTTTTCGCCTTTTTAGATACTTCACTGTAGAGAGATGACAGGAATGGACGGGAGAAAAAGATGAGGAATGGTGGGTCAATGTGGCGTCATAACCTCAAAGCAACTGGGGTACCGCAATCCTGATTCTTTTACATAGAATTTTTAATGCAACGAGTATCACAAACAAAATTCCATTGACCTCTACTGCATTGGGGTGCTGGCAGAAATCTCAAAACCTGTGCAAATAAAATCAAAACTACCAGCATAACTAGATACCACTCGAGGCTGTCGTTTTGTTTTGGGGTTTTTTATTTTGTAGTTTGAGTGAACTGACCCTTTAAATTTGCTTGAAGGGAAAATTTACATGGTGTGTTTTCCTATTCATTTCAATACGATCTGACTTTAAATACTGTATAATATAATCTGATAACATATGGCATGGAGTAAAAAAGGAAATATTCATTAACAGCAATTGGTTGAAACTAGAAACCTCAGCACACACACACACACACACAGACAAAACCAGTTTTAATGCACACTCCTCTTTCCTGTTAAAACCTAATGAACACTTAATGTAAATATACCAGGGCAATTTACAATGTCACTGTGGTTGGCGTTCTAATTGGCTTCCCACATCGATTACACACACACACACACACACACACACACACACACATATCATATTCTTTTACATGTTGGCACACCATGTACCACGTGTGATCAAATCCCTTTAAATCTCTCTGTACTTCGATTCCATGGCTTAACACAAACACACACACACAGAAACTAAATGGTGCACTTTGCTTCCAAACATGGAGTCTGTTTCAAAGTGGGATAAATCATTTTGCATTATTGAAGAGTTGGCTGTTTTAGTTACACACACACACACACACACACACACACATTGTCTTGTCATAACTGATATGCATAAGAGAATGAGTGAATGTGTGTCACCAGCTTTCTGCCACTTGCATCAGTGTGGAAGGACATCCACTGTTAACATGTTTTAGACACTGTGGATGAGGAACGTACTGGTGAATACGACCTTCCTATTCAATCTTAAAAAGCTATATTCTTTAAGATTTCAGTCCTTGTTGATTTGGTGACACTTGCCCTTGCTGCTGGTAAGTGCACTACAGGTCCCAGAAATCCAGGGGCAGCAAACACTCGTCTAGCAGCTACTTTGTCAGGAATACAACAAAGGAGGAACTGGTGTGTCTGACAGTGATGTGTTTGTTCGTAGTAACTCAAAATGCATTCAAGACAGCATTTCTGTCAGATTTTCTCTTTGAAAAATGACTTCAATTAGACAGACAGGTCTTTTTCTTTTCAGCTTGTCTCTCAGTATTAGGTTGTCTGAATTTGAAATGTATCATTGTGTAATTTTGGGGGTGTGAGTCTGTCTTTATTTGTCACCAGCCATTGAAAGATCAGATTTGCATTCTTCCCTCAATGAAATGGACAGTGGTAATTCAAATGTGTTAAAATGTGCAAAAGGTAGGTGAATTAGGCGTCTGTTAATGATCAGAAATGCAGAAATGTTTTCATTTTGCTGTTTTCAAAGTTTCCCAGGTCAGCAGTTTCACTCATTGTGGCAATATCCTAGCCTGGGAACCAGACGAATCTGCGAGCTCATGTTTTATTTGCTCTGGCAGACGCGTCTGCTCCCCCTCCCATTCAGACAGAGTTCCAGACGACCTGGACCAGGTCGGGCCAATCACAACTGCACTTAAAGCTTTTGTTGATCAGGAACATGTGTTTGCCGTACTTCCAACAGGATTCGCTCAGCGCTACGTCACACGCTTCCTTGCTCTGATTGGTTGTAGGTCTATCCAATTGATAACACCCCTTGGAAATCGAAAATGAACTGAGAGGTTCCAGACATTCGAAAATGCGATGTCTGGCTAGCAATATCCTTAATTACCTTTAGGCATTTATCCAACGTAATTTCTACTGCAGTTTTTCAAAGTTAATATTACCTGAATGAAATTTGAAATTGACAGAAAAAAATGTAAGATTATAGAGAGAATAGAAATGGAAAGACAACTACTGGGAGCAAAAGGATTTAACAAGCAAGAAATAGAAGCAATTCTACTACTTTTTCTTTCACTGGCAACCCAAGGACTGCGGGCTACAAGGAGAAGATTCTGAATCCTCTGAGACAGAGAGGCTTAGGAATGACTTTCACACCTGAACAAGTCTTCTCTCTTCTTTCTCTCTTTCGTTCTTGGTTTCTACCTTTTTTGCCATCTGTCACCCTCTGTCTCCTCAGCTCGGTAGTATATTAGAGGTGGATATCTTTGGCAGTCTTGCAAAGCTAATTATTAAATCATAAAATCCAAACTGAGCCCAAACGCTTGACTTTGTTGAAGATGAACAACCGGTGCTCACAGTTGAGTTCTTACAAAAATCGTTTTTTTGGCATTTGTGAACCGATTTGGAATCAAAGAAGATAAGAATCAATCGAAGAAAAGAGTTTTTCACCCGCCCATATAATATAGAACTCTCATGTATCTGCAAATATGTCAGTTTCAGTTTAATGCAACTTCCAAGGATATAACCTCTCTCAGCTTTTCTATTCATCTATTCAGTTGGATAGCTCATTCACCCTTTTCTATTTCCTTTCATTTGAGCATTCACATAATGCCTGAGTGCCGTGTGCTCACAATGGTCCCGGGAGCAGAAGACATGACAACGCAAAGGCTAATTCGAGTTTAAACTCTGCATTTAGTTAAAGAATTTGATGAGTTTTTGAGATCAAGGAAATACAATCTTATGATATTTGCTGAATTACAGGTAATTTTCTCTGGGTTGAAGAAAGTCTGCTCCTCGTTTCCTTTAAATCAAAGACCACAAAGAGCTAAATAAAGCCTTCTGCTGTGTTACAGAGGTGTGTGATTTCTGGAAAAGATTGAAGTGAGGTCTACTCGTCACCATCTATTATTATATATTGTACACAATCAATGGACTCCCGTCATTACACTGTCCTCTCATCAGCACGACATTTACAGTGATTTGTGGTTTAAAATTCAGTAATTGTTTTGCAAATAAACTGGAACTGAAATTATTTACGAACCAAGCACAGTATTGTGGTGTTTCGGGGAGGGGGGGGTCTCTCTGTGACCACCTCACTTGATTTCTCTGTCACACACACATACTGCACAGACGGCCAGACAGGTGCACATTAATGGACAGTGGAGATTTGGAATTTGGAATGGAATGAGGACGGCTAGATTGGATTTCCAGGGGAATCTCATTTCAGTCAACTCTAATCTGAGAGAGAGAGAATATACTGTCCATTACTGTGGTTGCCACAGTGATGTGTAGAAGTGTGTGATGGGAAACGTGGTCCAGAGTACGAAACGTTTCACAGTGGAGCTTTTTAATTCTGCCACTTGGGTGAATCTGTATCTGAGAATGTGTGTGCCTGTTTGTGTGTGTGTGTGTGTGAGAGACAGTGAGAGAGAGAGAGAGAGAGAGAGAGAGAGAGAGAGAGAGAGAGAGAGAGAGACCTTTTCAGCCAGTTACTTCCAGGAACAGAGGAACTGAAATCAGGAACTAACTAGGAACTAAGAATCCCTTTTGCACATTACTGTTTGCTTTTCCACCTCATCTGAAGAACTAAGATCAGGCAAATTAGACAGATGAAGGATTAAAAACAAAGGAGGCATTTAAGATGTCATTTTCACACAGAGAAAACAACAATAGCCTACAGAGTCACCCTGTTGCTTTTTGTATTTACTGTTGTGCGACTGATGTTTTAGTTGATGTAAATGCAGATGAGACATGCATTAAACTATTAGAAAATACATTTTTTTCAAAACTAAATGTAGTTCCTTGCTCCTCTGGAAACTAAGGGAGAGTGTGTCAAAGTGTCCATGAGTTTGTTATTGTACTACACTAATTCTTACATCCATATTATTGTGTTTTAACTGTATCTGCCCCTCTTCAAATGATCCAAAACAAACTCGGTGGACTTCTGAAACATGCATAGTGTCTATTAGCGTTTGTTCAGTTGTTGAGTTTGAGGTCAGCCAACAAACACAAAACACTCGATTACCCTTTATTCTTTTGCCCACTATGGACATTCACCCACTTATGTCCACAGAGATAAGCTTTGTTCTAACAGCTGTACTTAAAAAGCTGTGCCTTTCGTGTTTCCAGGCAGCACAACATCAAGACGCACAGACCAGAGGAATGCAAAACCAAAGCCAACAAGCAAAGAGATGAAAATGCTGCTTTTATTGCCAAATGTGGACCTTGATTCCAGCTGATTGGGTTTGAGAAGCAAAGAAACTGAAATTTGGAGGTCGAGGGGGGAAAGGAGGAGTGGGATTTCCAGCAGCAGCACAAGAGTGCGCTCACATTTTTGTAGCTGTTCAATAAAAAAGGATAAACAAAAGAAAGAACAGAGGCGGGAGAAACACATGGAAAGAATGAGAGAGGCAGGGAGGGAGAGTGGTTGAGCGATAGAAAGCTATAAAAGTCCCATTAAGCTCTCAGCCTTGATTGCTCTACAATTAAATGTCCATTTTCTTTGCTTTCATAGACAAGGTTGGCAACTTCACTTCAGCAGTTGGTTTACTCAGTGTGTTTGTGTGTGTGTGTGTGTGCGTGTGTGGGAGGGTGCATGCCAGGGTGTAAAAGCCAGCCATTAGTTGTTGAGTCTGAGTGGTGTTGCTAGAGACTCACACTTAAACATCAGGGTGCCAAGTTCCAGTAGCCTGCCAAATTGATTTCAGGTCAAAATCAGTTAATTAAATAAGGACTCAAACAGCTCCGGAGTCCAAAGCCCAGTCTCTGCAATCACAGTGTGTTTACCCAGGAAGTTCACATGAGGGAGAGCTGTTAAACAATCTTTCTGTGTGACAGGGTGGGAAATAAGTGGTAGTGGTATTTCATCAAGCAGCTGTGAATCTAAGTGGATAATATTTAGAGGAGTCTGCGTTGTCAGAGTGTTTAGGAAAATGGAGAGAGTTGGAAGGCGTTAATGTCAGCGGTGGAGGCAGTCATCAAATTCCTGTATGTCAGTGAAAGTACAGTAGCAGCATCACAGTGGAAAAGTACAATTTAAGTGTAGATTTCCTAAATTTTTTACGTTTCTCCTACTGTGTCTAGTGGGCTGTCCTCATCAAACTCAGGCAGCAACTGGCTGGCTGGGGAGGGCATCATATGTAGCTACAAATGTATAAACGATATGTACGCACAAAGCCCATGCATACGCCATTTCCCACACATAAACTGGTATTTATCAAAGAAGAATGTGTGGTGAGAATGAGCGCACCTCGCATATACTTCAGACCAGGCGTGCACACGGTTTTCTAGCGATAGTTCCCGGTGATATGGTAAGAAGGGGAAATGAAAATAAGGTGAGAGATGAGAGTTTGCCATTTTCACTGATTGTGTTATTATTTTTGCAGGCTGAACAGCGTTCTGTAAAATGTCAATCAAAGCTGGAAGAAAATGAGAGATTTTCTACTTTTCCGCCCAAAAAAATAAAAACGAACATTCCGCGATCAATCATAGTATATTTGGCTCATTTTAGTATGAAGCATCCTTCTTTTATGATCCAGCCTATTTAACTGTTGCCAGGCTATTGAATAGGCATCATAATCACACATCAGTCCCAAATATATGGGCTAGTGGGGGCCAACTAAACCCACTATTAGGTTCAGGAGGCTGTTATCACCCATTAATTTCAGTGAGCCAATGCAGCGTGTTCAGGTGACGTAGTATAAAGAGTGACAACCTCTGAGTAAGGAGGAGCAGGCTGAGGTGGGTCAAACAAACACAGGCCGGGGTTCGTGTCCTGTGTGGTATATGTATATGTTTCAAATTAAAATCTCTGTAGTGCTTCGGTAGACAGAATCTCTTCGTTTCCTAACAAGGCTTTTATTGTGAAACATTTGCAGGAACGTGTTCAGTGACAAAATACACCTACAGTGACTGAAAGAGGACAATAACACTTTAGATGAGTAATCCAGAACAACAAAGTGTTGAAAACAGCATAATGGAACATGGAAATGTACATTAAGCTTAGTTGGCATGCACATTATATGACAGGCACCAGGAGTTTATCCACCCTTGTTTTTTTTCACCTATCCTGTATTTGGGGCCGCTTTTTATTTGACTGCTGGCCTTTAATTGAGAAAATACAAGTGTTTAACTTGATGGACAAAAAGGGGACATGGATCGAACATATGGATGGAAGAGGACAGGAGACCTCAGAGAGGGACAGATGAGGGGAAAGAAGAGAGGAGGCAAGGAGAGAAAGTGTACAGGTGAGGGGAGCAGGAGAGGGCAGAGGAAAGAGAGAAAGACGAGACAGGCTCCTAAATAACTTATTTAATTTGATTTTCTCTGCCTTTATCTGCATAGTAACAAGTAACTCCAACTATTGTCTAAAAATCCCCTAATCTTTTTACAGCTTTTTACAAGCTTTTTACATTTGGTGTGTCAAATGAATTAGTAGCAAAAAACACACATGCATTGGAATTATTAAACATTTTGCAGGCACTACTTCAAGAGGAATGCAGTGTTTCAAAAGGAAATATGCCTTCTGGTCTACTGAGAGCCTTTGCCTGTTTGAGTCCCCGCCGCTCAGTCCTGCATCAGTCTCAGCATGACACCTTCACAGAGGGCGAATGAGTCAGGTAAGCTGTTTTAGGACCCACTCAGGTAATGTGTGTCTCTCCTCAAACAAGACACCTCCGACCCGAGCCCCATCACTGCCAGTCTGGTTCAGTCTTGCCTCAGTATTCCCCTCATCTGGTCTGACAGGTACACCGCAGGAAAAAAGTGAGTTCACCTTTCTACTAATTAGGAAAGTACCCAACACAAAGCCCCGAACATCCGTCCGTCACAGTGAAGCCACGGATTTTAGCTGCAAATGTGTTCATGCTTGCAGGCTTGTTAAATTAGCTTGTTGGCAAACGCTTGTAAATGACATTAGCTTGTAATGAAGTTATTCCAAGTCGATATTTTGCGCCAAAAGATGAATGTTTTTGGTAAGTAGCTGTGTAATAAGTAGGATGATGTACTAGGCTGCTGCTCAGGGTGATGCGGTCCACTTGGCATCAATTGATTCACCCAGTGGGGCTTCATTTGGTGGTAATGACTGCCTAGCTTGCTGCACAATATTGCTTATTCCCTAAAATTAAATATTTATTCTCATTTGTCCTTGTATTGTTATTTTGCCAACATTGTGTTTGTATAATATAAATATTCCTCATGCATGCTTGATAGTGGTGCAACAGATCGCAGTTGATCTGTGACCCGTACGGATCTCCCCCCACGGTTCGGCACGCATGTGAACCGCGGATTAATGGCAAAGTTTAACCATCATAGTGTGATATACAGTTTTACTGCCGCTGTTACCTACTTTTTAAATAACAATTCCCTAAATCTCGATGCAGAGTTTCAGTGAAATGATACAAGACAGATGCGTGCTGTGTTTTATTCTGAAGCGCTGAAGGTTGATTTGATTATTTAAAAAAGCAGTTTTGTTTTCATGTGAACGGGGCATGGGATGGAATCAGGGATGTAGGTTGCGAGAGGAAAAGAAGTGCAGTGAGTGACAATCATGGCTGGCGGAGGAGAGGAAGAGCTTGAGAGGCCTCCCGCATAATTTAAACTCAATCACCCCATGAGGAACATTTCATTTAATTTGTTCTTATTTCATTTCTTTATGCTGTTTATACACATAGCGTAGCTGTTCAGCGGCAGTTAAAGCTACAGGAAACACTTGTGTGGGTGTCAGTTGTGCTGATTGTTGCTTCTCTGCTGTTTCTTTACCTTCTTACAGTACGTCACGTTTCTGGAGCCAAAGGGTGATCATGGGAAGTCAGTTCTACATCACAATGCGGGAAGGTTTCCAAAGACAGACTAGTGACAGACTGTCAAGCTTATTCATCACTGAGCTAGACCTGAGAGAGAATTCACTCAGATTTGTAGGTTTTGTTCAGACTGCAGGCAAATCAGATTTGTTTCTCAAATCAGATCTTTAAGACAGACTGTCCGCACTGTTATTTGTAAGTGATGTGTGTATGTCCAGACATCACCAACCTATCTGTATGGGTTGCTGTGGCAACGACGTAGGTGTCAGTAACTACGTATGCTGGTGACGTGGCTTTCCAACGTGGAAGCATGGGAAATGATCCATTATCTCGTCCTCCAAACCATAGCGCTGTCAAGTCGCGGTGCAGAACTCCTCCGTCGCACCAGACACCAAACAAAAGACATTTTGAAATCCAATTTGAGCGTCCGGAGCATCCAGACTGAGACGCATCTGTAGAAATATGACTGGAATCACATTTCAAACCACTTCCAAATCCAATTTGTTTTGCTGTCCAGACTTTCTAAAATCAATCTGGATAGGACAAAAAACAGATTTGGGCTGGCAGTCAGAACAAGGTTATAGTGTTGAATGGTACCAAGTTTTGTTTTATTTGATGCCAGACAGAAGCATGCCACAACCAAATTCCCAGCAGTGCCTTTCATTTCAAAAAGCTTGTGAAGAATCAAGCCTTTAGAGACAACAAAATGGATATTTATTGTGTATGCAACACATTTATCTGCTAGGAAACCATAGAGAGCCAAATCACAAAGAAGATAATGTCCCATCATTTTAGCAAAATAGGTAACTGGCACACACACTACCTTCATAATACTGTCTTGTTTAGTATGAGTATGAGAAGATGTGAAATGTCGGCTGTTATTTAGAAAAATAAGCCAGGAAAAATCATTCCACAAAGCTGCAAGGTAATGCTGCCTTTAGTGTCAGATAACAGTAGCTTCACACTGTCTAAAGTAGCAGGGCGTGTTCACTCACAAACTTTGTGAACAGCTCGCTTTAGTGAATGTGAGGCTCTTTTTTCCTGTTTGCGTAATGAAAGCAGACAGCAGCACTAATGTGAGCGTGACAGTTACTGCCGTTACATTAAAGCAGAACTCTTTAAGGGGTTCTTAAATGTTTGAGAGAGCAAGTAAAATCCAATACAGCTACCTATTTCACAGCGTGTGTGCCTCAGTATGAACCTGTCTCAATATGTTTATTTGCTGAATGACTCAGTCACAATAAGTCTTAAACACTTCTGTAACACCACATGCTGTATTAAACAAGGCATTTCTTTTCTCCCAGGAGTAAAAAGTTTGTTTAGAAATTTGCAAAACATGATCAACATGTTTGTTTTTTACAGTATTTTTTTGCCATGCTTGTGGCATGGATCTAAGGATGGCAATGTCGGTCTGTCAGTCTGTCAGTCAGTTGGTTCAGCACTTTAGTCCAGACTGAAAGATCTCAACAAGTAGTAGAATTTTGTACAGACATTCATGGTCCCCAAAAGAAGAATCCCACTGACTTTGGTGACCTCCTGACTTTTCTTCCAGCGCCACCATGAGGTTGACATTTGTGGTTCAGGGTGAAATATCTCAACAACTATTAGATGAATTGTCATGAAATTTTATTTTTAACTCGTCACATCAAAATTTTGTCCAATACTTTAGTTTGTTCTTAGTGCTAATTAGCAAATATTAGCATGCTAGCACGTTAAAGCAAGATAGTGAACATGTTAATCACAATAAAATGTATACAGGAGCTGCCATGTTGCGCTGGTGACGTCATTTGGAGCCAGAGTCTGCACAGTAGTGATCTATGGTGGAGCCGTGGTATCGAGTTCCCACCTATACACCCGCCTGAACACACTCACAGCTGTCAATCATGACGTGACGCCCCCTTTTTATAGCATCAAATAACTCATTCAAACCAAACTTATCAGAAAAAGCTAACACTTGAACAAACATCAGCGTGATAAGAACTACCTAAAACGACAGAAACCATCTTTGCGAAATTTTTATTTGATGTTTACTTATTTTTCAGTTTGGCCCATGTCCCATCCGCTAAGGGGACAGGGTTTATGTCCTTTCATAAACCCCGTCCCCTGTACTGCAGCCAGCCACCAGTCTTGCCTTCACTTTTGGGGAGCTGTCATGTCGTCCATCTTTATATACAGTCTATGGTTATACATTATACGTGCTTAACATTAGAATGTTAGCATTGTGAGCTTGTTTGCATGCTGACATTAGCAATTGAAAGAACTGTGCCTAAGTACAGCCACACAGAGCTGCTAGCACGGCTGTAGACTCTTAGGGGGATATTAATTAAGCCTGTTGCAAATTACAGCCAGGGGCACAAAACTTTGCTTCACTGCAATTTTTTTATTTAGCAAGTTATATATTAAAACAACAGATGTAAATGAGCTCAGTCGCAGTTCATCTGATTTGCATAAAGTACAGCTAAATGCCGGACTGCCTTGATGCATGTTGCGCATGTCTGGAGAGTAAAGCCCAAACGAGTGAGTTTTCTGTTGCTGAACTTGGAATACTGGTTGAAGAGAAGATGATTTTGGAACTGAAAGCGTGTACAAACCCCACAAAAGGAAGGCTATATGTCTCCATCAGTGACTGAATGAGTTCTAAACAAATCAGTAGGAAAACTTTTAAAACTCCCTTGACTAGATTAATTCTTATTTCTGTAAACAGATAATATAACAGCCTACTTTATCTCTATTACGTGCAGCTTCGATCATAGCACACTGGACTGGACCTGCTGTGAGCCATTGAAAGTCAGGAAAAATAGGCAGGAGAGACCTGTGTGGGAAACAGGTAAAGCTGTGTGAATAATATCAGGTTGCTGCATTGCTCTTTGGTAAATATCCCCCTTAATCTTGTTTTCATATTATGAGTTATATTAATCTGTTAACCTTTTTGGTATATATTATTTGAAGAAAAAAAAATACATCTCTGGGCGTGAATTTGTATTCATACTTAGTTCAATAAACCAATAGGGTGTTAGTCTTAATATTTATATAACACCATACCAACAGCACTACAGCTAGTTAAAACCTACAGTCCAGTAAAAGGAACACTGGTTCACTTAGATAACATTTCAAGTCATTTATTTAATACATTTCCAATGTCATTATAATTTGACATGTCCTGTTGCCATGTCCAGTTTTAAACTGATTAATCAAAATTCTCATAACTGAAGAGAAATCCAGCTGTTGTGGACGTTGTGCCAAATTTAACGAGCCACATGCTCATTTGCTAAAAACTAGTGAAAATCTCAGTTAAGGAAAACTTGTCTTGCCTTGCTGCATCCAGTATTGACTGTATTTTACTGGTCTGGAGAGACAGGCAAGCAGGCTCACCATTGTGCCCATAATCACATTAAAAGGACTACAGCGTTATGGCCATAGTGACCATATGTTGTTGTCGAGTGATTTAAATCTCCCATCATCCCCTTTTCCCTTACCTCTCTATCTCCTCTCTTTGCTTCGCTCTCTCTCGCTCTCTATCTTTCAGCCTCATGAATACTGAGTAGCACATCAAATATTCATAGCACACAACACACACTCACGCATGCAGTGACACACGCGTACAAGCTTGCATGCGGACTCTAACAAACGAATTGCGCACACGCTCGCCCTCTTCCCCTCTCTGTCTTATGCACTTGAACGCACCCATACACACATATACGTACAACGCTGCGCTCATTCACATGCTGCGAGAGAAAGAACCAGCTCAAACCAAGTGGCCATGAAAATTTAATACACCGGGTGTCCAACGGATTCACACACGCACACAGAGCCACAAGTGTGTGCACACACCACACCCACACAGACGCGCACACACACACACACCACATCTCTTTCTCTTTCATTCACAGCCATTAAAGTTTAATCTACAGGATGTCAAGTGGATTTATTTTATTGAGCTGTTTGTAGCACCTGTATTTTTACACTCTTTAAATATTTAAAGCATATTCATGCTCCAGGACACAGCCGACATCATCATCATAAGCCCGCTGTAAGTTTGGGCTAGCCGTCAGGACTGTTAGATGGATTCATATTCATCAACAGGAAAAAAAAAGTAGTACGGCTCTTTGTCATGGTATTCCCTCAGGCTCAAACCTGTTCCAACTGCTACAGTTTGCTTTACATCTGTCTGCTGTACACACAGTTAACCTTTGCTCAAAGAGTCTACTGTGCTTTTTCAGAGGCCTGTGATTGGCCAGTATATTAGTGAACTCAATTAACTATCAATTAATTAATCACACCAACCTGTCATTTAAAAGTCAATGTATTATGTGAAGCAATAAGCGAGTGAGTAAGCCCTTTACTTACTTTTGCTAAAGGATTCATGTGGACCATAAAAGATGTCACATCCCTCTTAAAATCAATTTAGATTGATTACACATACGAGATACAGTGCATTAATCAGTGAGCTTTAGCCGCGCTGCTGAGCGTAATTCTGATTTTCAGAGCGAGCCAGACTGTTTACCCTTGCTTCCATTCTTTATGCTAAGCTATGCTAACCATGTACTGACTCAAGGTCCGTACCTGGACAGAAGTTTTCTTAGCAAAATGCACTTAAAGTATCAAAAATAAAAGCATAAAAAGCAAGAAAAATGCATTTTACTGTTGTAGCCTGTCAAGGTGGAGCTAATTTTAATTACTTTATCTGCAGTGTGGTAGTGTAGTCCAGTGGTTTCCATCCTAGGGGTCAGGCCACCTCCTAGGGGACGCAAGATACATCTGAAGGGTCTTGAGATGATTAATAGGAGAGGAAAGAAGAAAATAACAAAGATCTTTCTGCTACACAAATTTGTATTCATATTTTGGCCTTTTCTTTAACCTTTGCTCGCTTTTTGTCAAATATTGTATCATTTTACCTCTTAAGGCTTCAAACTGTTTTTTTAATAAAGCAATCTGAGAAGTTCGTGGAGGTGGAAATGTTTCTTTGGTGGAAAAGCCAATGACTCATAGACATGTGAAACATGACAGGGAACCACAAGCAGACACTGCTTTTCAGTAAGTCACAAGCCAAAAGGTTGGAAACCACTGATTTAATTGTATCATGTAACTATAGCTATCAAATAAATATAGTGGAATAAAAATTACAATACTTGCCTCTGAAATGTAGTGGAGTAAAAGTAACATAAAATGGAAATACTCAAGTAAAACTAGTACCACGAGTACAGTACTTGAGTAAGTGTACTTAGCTACATTCCACCACTGATACCAGAGGAGTGGTTTGAGCTGTGATGCAATAGCTAAAGGCCCTGGATGAGAGGAATCTATGCATACGCTACTCAACAAATTGCTACATAGGATCACATCAGAATCATTGTCATGTGTGACGTTCTACATGTGGGAATTTGAAATCAGGCGTTACCAACAACAATGTGTGTGCTGAGTGATCAGTGTACCTTCTTCAACACAACACCTCTAGTTGCACAGTATTATATGCAACGATCAGTCAGGGGACAATCCACTAAAACCCACCCAATCACTCCCTTGTTCACTCGTTCACTATTCCAAACTCTCACTCTTTCCTCTATGGTGAGCTCTGAACATTTGGGGAAACGTATGCATCATCATCATCATATGACGTCATCACGTACAGGTGTAGCGTTACATAACTGTAATCTATCAAAGCAAAGCAATGAATTGTTTAGTAAAAAGAACCGTACATGCCCTGATACTACTTTTATCATTCCATTGTGGGAATGTTTGAGGGCATCATACAGTGATATTTTGGACACTCAGTGAATATAAAGCACTAGGTAGTAAATAGGGAGTGATTCTTTACATAGCCCTGTAAACAGTCTACACAGCTGTAACAAGAAAAACATGTAGTTACCAGTGCAGGAGACGCCCTGTAGTTACAGCAGTGTCAAAATTGTCCGAGCTTATGTTATAAAGTTACCATTTATTGGCAAACATTCATCTCATCTGTGGACTTTGGTATAGATTTTTGTATAATGTAAGAATATTGATTGGTCTCAGTTTGTCATTCTGTCTGTGGAGACAAGTGGTCTCCAGCCGTGCACATAGCGGCTTGCAGACAGCAGCATGCAGGAGAAAAATCTCAGAGATGGATATTTCAACCTTGGAAAATAGAACCAAAACTATTTACACAGCTAGATATCACGGGAGTAAGAATATGGAGGGGGGACGGACTCTTAAAAACATGAAAACTAAAACACACATGCTGAAGTGCCCTTGACAAAAATAGAGTCACTACCATTTCTTGGGTGCTGTTTGTTTACCATTCGACCTCCCGCTGGAGGGAGGTGGACACACGTTTTTCATTGGGGAATTGAGAGTATTACATAAAAATAGGCAGGTTTCAGAGAGCCGCTGGTTTAAGTGGCAAGGACATAAAGGCTGCAAATGCATGATCAAAGTCGTTGGGGATGTCTATTTGAAAAGAAAGAAAGTGGGATGGAGGGAGGGCAATGCAATCAAGGAGAGACAGGGGGAAGGACGAGGCAAAGAAAGAAAGAATGAAGTGGACACAGTGAGACTGTAACAACAGATGCAGCACATTTGAACTCTATGAAGAGTGCCTTCATAGACACGTACACTATATGGCCAAAAGTATGTGGACACTCCAATCTTATATAGTGTAGGATGAAATCAATTAAGAATGACATCTTCATTTTTCAAAATGTTACTGTAAAAGAAAAAGAATTATGGAATTTTTGTGGCAATGTTTCTTGTTGTCTAATGTCAAACACAGTATAACACCAATGCACTACTTGTATAGTTAGTGTCAGGCCTGCACTGAACTCAGTGAACTCAAATGAACCAGGACCTTGCTGAACGCTGCAGCATGTAGTCCTGACAGGAACCAGTGAAATGAAACTTTTCACTTTAAAGGATAGGTTTACATCTATAAACAATATTAGAGTTTTTAGAGTTATTTGTCGCTGCAATTGTTCCTCTTGTAGACAGCATTTCTCTTCAAAAATACATATACATTAATACAACTTTACTGTCCTATTCTGTTGTCTAATGTACCCACAAACACAATACAAAATACACTGAATCGATCCAGTGTAGAACATGAAAGTAATGCTAAGCCGTTTCAACCTTTGTGGAGAATAATTTGGACTCACTGCTGTGTGTTTTGAGTAATTTCAGGCTGTCCACGATCATCCCATTTTAAAAACTGTTTTCTGTTTCTGAAGGAGACACGCAGACGGACACAGACTAACAGTTGCCATGGGGAAGAGTACAGGTACAGCGTTTGACAGTCTGCCCGCCTCTCTCTTTCTTCACATTTCTTCTTCTAGGTTTCATCATCAACTGAAAAACAGAATCCTTTCCTTGGTTTGAGGTTTCTTTTTAAATGCTATAAACAGTGGTTTTGACTTGATTTGGCCTGAAAAAATCTACAAAATAACACAAAAAACATTCTGCTGTATTCCTACAAAGTGAACCATTTTATTTCCCTTGTGACATTATCAAGTTTCTGACCCTCCCTGTATTGGGCACACTTTGCAAAATCCCATAATATTCCCAGAAACTCAATGACAATTGGTGCCCTGTTATTAATACTTAAATGTGCCATAAAAAGGCTGCCATTGGACATGCCTGTATTTAATTAATGTGCTACCCTAAGGGTCTTTGGAAGCACCAGGCACCCTTAACATGGGACCATTTAAGCCCCACCTGACTAAAACTGGTGTACTTTCAATCATATCCTGACATGATCGTAAAGAGACTGACCTTGGGCACACCTGATTAGAATGAGTTTCACATCCACAGTGGTCATCCCAGGGCCCCAGAAGCAAACAGAAGCTGCCCTTGGGACTTGCCTGACTGTAATTAGTGACCAAAACATTAATAGATGCAGGGATCATACAACATGTCTGGATAAAATTTATGTAATTTCCAATGGGGTCATTCTGAGGGTGCTGGGGTCTTTACTGTCCAGGGGCATGTCGGCATATTCGAGGGTCATTCTGGGGGTTTTACTGTGCAGAGGCTATCCTGAGCTGCCTATGTATCTTCCCAGGTTCTACTTTATGTAACATCCTTTATATAGGAACCACTGTGGAATAATGGCAGAGAAAGAGAGAATATATGCATAGAAAAGGTCTTTATTCTTTCTCTTCATCTCCATTTCTCTCCTTTTCAGCTAAAGGTCTGCTCCCAGGGGTGATATAGGTGACTATTAAAATTGATTAAAGTTATTGCTGTAATCTATCATTGATAGAGGGGGGACATTATGGGCCTGCCCTCATTAGCAAGTGAAAGGGATTCGGAGGGACAGGCATGGAAGGAGAGCAGGAGGAGGATGGGAGGGAGGAAGAGACGGTTAGAGAGAAAGCAGGAGAGTCACAGAAAGTAGCCAAATGAACAGAAAAGGATGAGACACAGTGCTGTGTGTGAATTTGCTGCAAGGAAGATTCTTTTTGCATAACTGAAGTATTCTTGGATAAAAGTGGTTTGTGTGCTTTTCTGTATTCATGTGTGTTTCTGTGTACTTTGTGTGTGTGTGTGTATATGTGTTGGTGTGCTGACTTGACCGTTTTAAAAAAGGGCCTAGGCAGGATTCCTCCGGTGACCCAATTTGAGTTATCTGAAATCTATTAACTTGGTGTGTAAAGCATTTTATACAGAATGCAAACACCATAACATTAATATATGAGAACGGGCATCTTAACTGCAGGCTGGAAACAGTTTGGATGTAGAACAGCAGTCACACACAGCTGAAATCACTGTCATCAAAACTGCCATACTGGCCCACACTATGCTTTTAGTGGATGCACCAAGCTGAGCTGCTTTGGGTTAAAAAAATCAGTTGATTGATAAGCCATGTTTCTCAGGTGTACCAGGACTCTAAAGTGCTTTCCGTTTGAAACTGTTGGGGATGGTTTTTCCATTGATACTTTAAAGCCCAGTTCTACGGCGCCCCGGAGTGGCCATAGAGAGAAAAAAAAAAAAATATATATATATATATATATCGAGGCCACGTTTTACTACATTGAGCGCTCAAAATGCTATTGCGTGTGCACAAGATACAATTCATTCCCACGTTTTGGTTAATTCGTGCACACGTCTCATGCTGTTTATGTTTTTTCTTATAAAACATTAAGTAAGTCTTAGCCATTGTCTATGGGCTTGCTCTCTTACATTCTAAATGAATCATGTTCATGCATTAACCTAATTTAGCAATAAAAATGTTGCTACACTATAGCCATTAATGAATTATAAGGAACAAGGTAGTATCATTCCCATTTTAATTTCAGAGGCACTACAAAGCTGGTGTGTGGCATAAACCTGCAGCCTTATTTTCAACAGGCTGCATGGCGCCTCCTGCAGTGTCCCCCTCTCTTTCCTCTTCAGCGTCAGAACTTCAAATGCAGATTCAAACTTTCTCTTGTGGAATTTTCTGCTGTGCCTCTCCTGCCCACGGGTTGCCTCCACTGAGTTTTCCCCTTCTGTGTAGATCGCCTGATTTGGATACCTGCCTGCCCAGCTGCTTCTCATTATCAATTAGTCTGTTTGTTGTTCAGAGAAGGTAGTTCGTTCCCAAGTAATGTAAACCATTAAAAAAGGACAGGTAAATAATAAAATGAATGATGACTAAATTCCATTTAGTTGCCTTACTTTCACTGCTGTTATTGTGCATGCTGGCTCACTGTCACTTTGCCATGGCTCACTGGGACACTTGAATGTTATTAGTAACACCTGGGCTTTTCCTGCTATGACAAGTCAAACTGTCTGCTGTGAAGAAGGCCTACAGTCTATGGGAAGCTTAGGAAAAGAAGAAAGAAAAAAAGTTTCATTGCTATGAACTCATGAGCATGTTAGGGCCTTTGATAAAATGGGGGTAACATGATAGAGTCACATGGCTGCTGATAGATGACACAACTCTGATACAATTATTGCGCAGATCTCAAAGCCTGTCCACATCATATACGTCTTTTCCACAGCCTCAGGTTTAGGTCTTGCCTTCTGCTGTTAATTATTAGTTATACATGACTGCCATCTTGTGGCAACACGCGACACTGCCCTTAAAAATACCATCAGTACATTCAAATGTGTCTTGCTTATTGCTTTTCTGTGTCAAATACATTTTTTAAAAATAGTCAAAACTCAGAGGAAAGTAAAAATGCTGAAAAATTAAACAGACTGTGGTCTACAAGCTGTTGGCTTTGACTGTATTAAATGAAGCCTGAAAGGCCTGTTAGCTTGATGAATCTGTCCACGTCTTACCTGTTGATTTTGTACAAATTATTTTTGAACATATGAAGATGTAAGCACAGCTTTCTCGCCACTCTCTTATCTGCTTTCACTCATGACTGATGGCTTTACATAATTAATTTCATCATGTGATCAATACTACACTGGTTGTCAACCTTTAATCTTTTGTGACATTCAGATTTTCTGTGAGCATTAGCAGAAGCTGTGGCCAGCAGCAACTAACGTTTTGGTGTAGGTATCTGCCTTCAAATCCTATTATCGATTAAATCCTGCTTCCGAGCCTCTGGGCCAACACACCAGCAAAACAAACTCTGGAGCACAGAACTGGCTCAAATTGGGTAGTCCGTACATGCCCGAGGTAATATGTGAGTATGTGCATGTCCAGTATGTGTTTGCACTCTCAATTAACTGCATGTATTTTGGATTTTTTTTCTAATGATCAACAATTTGGTGTCTTTCTTCTCCTTTTCTTGTTGCCTCTCTTCTTCAGATTTCAACACGTTTGCGTCCCCTTTTTCATCTGTTATCGCATGCTCTCCTCTCTCCTCTCTAACTTTGACTTGTCAGTTGACTTTCCACACAATGCTCCCAATAGCAAAGGGCAGCTATTCATGCAGCCACACCTCTGCCATAGAGATATGGAGAGAAAGACAACAATAAAAAAAAAGGGAAAAGGGAACGGACTGGGGGGGGGGAGTAAAGAGAGAGACAGAAAAGGGAGAACCAGCAGACTGTAAGAGAGCACATTCATTCCCCTGAGAACTCATTATACCATTACCACAGAGCTCAGTTCAAGGCCACTTTAAAAAAAAACCCGAATGTGTCTCTTTCCTCTCGCACTTGCTGACAAAACACACAGAGCTTCTCCACATACATCCAATGCTGCCTATAGTGTGCAGCATAGATTTTAAAAACTCACAGAAGTGACTGCAGTATTCATGGAAATGGTGAGATCTATCATTGTTGGCACATCTTCCTATGTACAGTATGTACGTGTGCAATTTTCTGTATATTTCTGTGTTGTGGAATGTTAGCTTCAATGTGTGAAAACCATGACTATGTTTTTCATGCAGAACGATGCACAATGCCTGTATTCTATGTGAAGTGGGTATCTTCTACTCTACTGGTTAGTCACATTTGAACAATAGCTGCAGGTCCCATAATTCTTAGCCATACAGTTTTGATTTTCACATAGTTTTAAAGATAAAGAATTGAAGATGTGGTCACCTCTGTCTTGGTGTGAAAATGTGGGTTACATGTTTTACAATGGCTGATAGTCCTCACCTGACCACCAGGTGCCCTCAGTGTGCTTCTCATGCTCCACACACACCATCTGGCCTCTTGTTGGCCTCCCCAGCTGTTTCCTACTGTCTGTAATTATGGTCTTGACCTGGATTTAATATGTCCTGAATTTCTACATACCTGACAACAATTTGCCTATATTTAAGCATTTTTATTGTTATCTGTGGTGGTTCTGGCCAATTTAGAGGGGCCAGGTAAGTAGGCTAACTCTGAAACTAAGTTCTAATTTATCAGTGGAGTGGTTAAAAGCCAAGTCAGACACGCCATCTCATCTGTGGCTCTGTTCCTGCAACTGTGTCTATGTAGACAGCAACAACAACACAACAGCTTCAAAGTCCAAGCAAATAAGATACGGAAGATATTAGGCTCGTTCGAGATGGAAAGTGGACGAGATCAGGCGGCAGCAGCATGGCGCAGATCACGTTCGGATAGCTATGGCTGAAATAAACTTTATTATTATTATTCATATCAACCACACAAGATATGTTTGTTAACAGATGAGACCGTCACTGCACAACATACAGCCTACAATCTAGCATTAAATATTACAATTACACAGAAAATTAGGATTTTCTACAAAACATGGTGTTTGTGGTCAAAACTAAGAGCCAATCAGCTCTTTGATCAGGCGACAGCCAGGTGTTTCCCATCATGCCCTGGGTCTTGCTCTCTCTTTGCTAGCTAACTAGTCTTGCTAAGCATACTGGTTTTACAATAGCATGGTGGCTAATATCATTAGCAACACTAGACTAACTCGTTAGCGAACTCGGTAGTTTCATTTAAATGACGTTAACTGTCTGCTGCTTGTTGTGAGGCTTCAGTATGACAGGCAGCACAGTTCATTTCAGAGTTTCTTTTCCAGAGCCATGTCCATTTATACGTTCCCAGTGGCGTGACAGTGACCGCACAACAACAATGTCCACAACGACGAAATAATAAGTGACTGTTCTAACAAAATGAAAGAAAATTACTTAATCGTTTTATTAAATTGACAGTGATAGCTGTGTAGTACACTGAGTCCTGGTCTGCCTTGGTTCCTGAAAAAAAAACCCACTGCCTTTTAGTCACAAGGGAGTCCAGACTTATTGACTGTTGCCACAGCTGGAAAAGCAAAACGAATAGCACAGCCTTTCATTTAGATGTCCCAGTGCTACTGTGCATGCTGGCTCACTGAAATGGCTTACTGAGATATTTAAAAGGAACAGAGCCATTATCATCAACATTAGTAATGTTTTTAGCTACACCTTGGCATTAAAATGCTATAAAAGCTGCAAAAATGCAATTGAAAATTGGTCAAATTTGGGGGGGAATTTTGAATTATCCCTTTAATATTACATACTGTCAAGGAATGGCAAGAGTTGGATGTCTGAGTCAACTGCAGGAAAAATAACACTTTGCCAAAATGAAATGCTATTGGATGCACCTTCTAGATAATTAGTGTTAGGAGGTCAGAGAATAACCTTATGTAAGGTGTTTGTATGTTTCTCTACGTTGTGTTTGTCTTTGGTATTGCTGACAGAGGTATTTCCAGTAACATTCTTCTTCATGTTCCTGTACATGAATCATTTTGAGTTTAACCAACCATGTAACCATGTTGTCACACGTAAGACCCTAATCATGAACGTTTATTACTAGAATATAATGTGTTCCTCCAAGGCTGCTGTCTGAGTAATCACTCACCTTAGATATTGTTTTTATTTTTTGCATTTATTGAAATACACGTGCAATACAATACAGTCACTCCCACTATTAGCCCCGATGTGGCGCTACTCTGCCTGCTCACAGTGAACCAGACCATCCTCCCTGCGCCGATTCGTGGTGTGGTCATGATGACAGAAAGGCCTTGCAGGGATCATTTGATTGTTGTTACTGTTTTGGTTGCCACAGCCAATGTGATTTTGTATTTTTGCCTTTAGGTGTCTCACTAGGTCTCTGCGCATGAGTAATATCAGCAAGCCCGTGAAAGCAGCCAAAGTGATCACTGCCGCCCTCAGGTTCCTGACAACAGCGTTAGTGTCCTGAACCTGGACGAGGTACTGGACCACAGTCTTCCGGTGCACTTTACTCTTTACTGTTTCCACTGTCTCACAGGTGTAAAGGCCAGAATCAGAATAGGAGGGTCTGATGATGAGACCCTGGTTGAGTACAGTGTGTCGAGGACCGGGAAGGAGGATGCTGTCAGAGAATCGCCAGCTGATTGGGAGGTTTGTCTCAGGGAAACACGGGAGGAACTGCGCCATCCCGATGGTGAGGGGGACAATGGCAGGTTTCTTTTTCACTGAGGAAGAAATCAAGCACACACACATTTAGACTTGACTTATAACATTCAGATTTTATTTTAATGTCTGGAGCTGGAGAACAGGTCAAATGAATAATATCAGACATATGTGTACTGTATGAGCATATGTGAATGTTTAACTTACACTCGGCGATTGGGCACATCCTGATGTCTCCATCAGTCAAACTCTGAATCCTGCAAGAAGAGAAATACCTCTTTCAGTATGAAGCTCACAACACAGAATTACTCATGTAAAAAAGCATGTTTTTAACGTAAAGGATCATAACAGGTTTGACCTACATGGACTCAAGTAATGCGCCAACAGCAGATGCGCATTGGCCTCTGATCTTGTCCCAGCCACAGTATGGGTCTCTGGCAAGAAGGCAGTCATCGCATGATGTGTAGTGGCTGCAGTCCCTTACATTGACTTGAACAGCAACGTTATTAGCGCCACTGTACAGCTGGCCCTACAGAAACAGAGTTTAGAGCTGTCTCCCTACAAGGTGGCTTTTCAGTTATAACTCTCTAAAGGTCAAATAAGTCATAAACTTCAAGTCTCAAGACATCAGGGTATTTTACCCTATTAGATTTGAATTTTAAAAGCAACACAGGTGAGTTGAGCCTTACTGTTTTGGAGGAGAGCTGGAGAAAGTTGACAGGCTGAGGAGTTTGAAACAGCTGCAGCTCCTCGATGATGCGTCCGTCCTCACCATCAAATCTCACTGCCTTCTGCAACCAACCGGAGTCTGAGGGAGAAGAATGAATCAGACATGGAGTTTGTCTGTCAATACACCTCATGTGTGATTTGTGTTATTGGTGTAAATGCATGTCCACATATGCTACTGTAGTTGCATACCTGTGCCAATAAGCATAACTTGATGCTGTTGTCCATCCAGTGATGTGACTTGGTCTACGACAATTTTGGAAAATCGTGTCCCTGTGTGGACCAGCAGAGGCTTGCCAGTTATCGGGGTAACCACCCCCTCCATCAGAGGGTGGTTCTTTACAAACAGGAGGGTTTTGTCTGAGAGGTCGAGAGAGGTCATCACGCCTTCGGCCCGCAGTTCATCGTTTATGCACTATGAGAACAAGGCAGCAACAGATTATATTGGATGTCATCAGATGAGATAACAGTCATCTACATGCTTCTTTTAATAAAACTTAATATAATGAGCACTAATAATGATGTCGATCTGGTACTTACTGAACTAGGGTGAGGGAATGGCTCCTCTCCTGTGTATGTGTCCCAGCTCCCAGTATCACTCTCAGTCAAAAACCTCCCGCTGAACACCTGGCTGATGTCTGACAGCTTGTACGGACAGACAGCAGACCGGCTGCAAGCACCTGAGGACTCCCTGTGACGGATACAGAAAACATTTCCTGTTCTATTCCTACTGTATGTATAGCTTCTTTACATCTTATGTTATAATACTACATTACAACTTACGAGCCGGAGGTGAATGTGGTGTAGAAGATGCTATCCCTCCAGTTATTTTGGTCTCGGAGAAGGAAAACGTCCTGAACCAGGGACGGTGAGCCAGCATCGCCAAATGGACAGTCCAAACGGGCCTTCAAGAAAGAAGTCCACTTTCTCTGCAGGGTCCTTTCGCCCCCCAAGTCACTCTAAAACAACACACACATTGAGTAACATTAGCTTAATTTACACTTATAGCTATGTTAGGCTAGTGCAGGTGTTTTAAGCTTCTGTGCCAGATGACATTAGGGACTTACCTTACACACACGGGCAATCCTTGACACCTGGACGTTGTTACGATGTTCCTCTACGGCATTTTCAGTGAAGAACAAGAATACATTGTCATCTTCACCGTCCTCGCTGTTTTTGCTCACTTCAACGAGGCTTATGGAAATCATGGTAGGCTCTGAAACCAAACCATTAAGAATATGGAACCACAGGGAACCAAGATTTTACAAGGTCTGAAAAGGAAAGTCACTTAAGTGCGTACAATTATGAACAGAAGTAAACTGACTTCATTCAGAATTCAAACTGTCTCATGAAAGAGTTGACTGCACCTTATGTTGAATAATATACTGTACGAGTATCCACATAAGAGTATCTTACCGTTGAACCAGGAGCGTTTCATTTCAGTCTTGAGAGGGTTCGGTTCATGCTTCTGAAACACCAGTTCCGTGCCCAGGAAGTTGAGGGACGCAGCCGAGTACAAAGTGTTTCCTGTCAAGTGAAAGACCACACTGGTGTGTCATTCAAAACTACAAACCAAGCTTTATTTTTTATGATACTCAACTTTTTACAGCCAGATATTTATCTGAGGAGAGTAGCCATTGCCAAAAAGAAATAAAGTGCTAAGAAATCTGCAAACAGTTGTGTACTTACCATCCATAAGGGAAACAAAGTGTTGGTAGGGGTCAAAAGGAACTTTCCCCCTACCCACCTGCTTGTTTCCTTCTAGAGAGAGACTTCCATTTGTGAAGGTCTGTTGAAGGAGACAATTATTGTTTGTGAAGCTCAATTAATCCATCAGTCCTATTTTTTTAATAAACATTTTGGGAAATACGCATTTTCACTTTCTTGCCAATAGTTAGATAAGAAGATCGATACCACTCTCATGTTCGTACAATAAATATTTCGCTAGACCCAGCAGATGGTTAGCTTAGCTTAGCACAAAGACTGCAAACAGGGGGTAACAGCTACCCTGGCTCAGTCCAACAGTAACAAAATCCTACCAACACCTCTAAAGCTCAATGATTAACACGTTATTTCTTACTTGTTTAATCTGTATAAAAACCAAAGTGTAAAATCTGTTTCCAGTCTTTGTGCTAAGCTAAGCTAACCGCCTGTTGGCTCTTGCTTCATATTTAACAGACAGACATGAGATTGGTATCAATCAGTTAGATAAGAAGATTGATACATATAAAACACACACAGCAGCTGCCTTCAGAAGTACACTGTTTGGTATCTCTGGAAACCTAAACAGAGTTACTTACCATGTAGTCACATGCAGGGTTGAAAGAGTTTGTCCCACATACTAGCATTTTACCGTCCTCCATTGTGTGTAGAGTCCGGATGAAGTTATCACATTCCTGTTGGAAGAACAAAAGTGATTCAAATGAATGAAAGTTTATACTGTGAGCTGTGTTGCATGGTAAAAACTGCACTTATAGCCGATGACGTTCGCTAATAATTCACTTCTTACTATAGTGTCCTTGCCCTTCATTTGACAGAGGGCTTTGTCTGCTGAACTGACCGTCCATTTGGCCTGGAAGAAAAGAGAATTAGCGATGACCAAGAAGCTCTTGTGTAAGTGGAGATATAAATGATTCTTCTGGTATTAGAATATAGTTCTGATAGCCAATAGTTTAATAGTTCTGACAACTATTTTTGATACAAAAGACTGTCCAGTCTACAGCAGAGAAACATTTACTGTCCTGCTTTAAATGACTTCTTTAAACCTTTGTATTTCAACAGGTTGTTTACTGGAATGGCTTTGTTTTGTCTGTAATGCATGTTTCTTTACTTTTTACTTAAGGTCCTGTGTTATGCTTCCTCTTGGGAGGTGCTATTTGAATAAACTTGACTTAGTTGAATTTTGCCACTCTGGCTTATTTATTATAAAGTTCCACTTAAGAAATCATAGCTTGTTTTGAGTCATTGTTCTCTAACTGAGGACCTGGTGAAAAGCCATTTTTCTGCGGCTCCAGGTTTTGTCTATCAGAGTTTTGTTGTAGTACTGGGATATGTGTTAAGGAAGCTGTGATTTTGATTCAGTAACAGCCAGGAAAGCGCCCTTTTTTCAGTGTGTTGGGTACAGCAGCCCAGTCAGGCTCACCTCACTGGTCTTTTTGGTGATGTCATCCAAGCTGAGGGTGAGCACTTTCCCTCTGGCTCCGACGACAAGCTGGCCGATGTCATCTCTTATCATCAAAGAGCTCAAACTGCCAAAGCCAGATTCTTTGAATTGCTTAGAGTTCATGTCTAAACCAGACAAAAAGACAAGGAGCTGGAGGTATCCATGTATTTTAATACAATGTGTTTTTTTCATACTGTATAGCCTGTATCATTATTTTTACTGTGTGTGTGTTCTTTACTGCTGCTGCATGTTGTAATTTGTATTATTTCTAATTGTTTTTTATTCTTATCCCTATATTGTCATATAGGCAGTGTTCTGTCTATGTGTATTATTATGTACATAGACTGACAGATTGTTATGTTGTGCACAATCTACAATCTATATGCAGTGATATGTGCAGCATATTGTCTGCATGTAGAGATCATGCACAGTCTACTGTTAATATGATGATACAGTCTCATTTCAGCTCCCTTCAAAGTGCCATCTGTAGTCTAAATGTAAATTAGATGCCTTACCTTGGAAGGAAACACTCCTGCGGGGTTTGTTGCTTGCTGCAAGGCCTTCACTCATGATGAGGAGGAAATTAAAGAGCACCAAGGGAGGTCTCATCATGTGCTAAGTCAGGGAAAGACACCGGTTGAGACCAAATTTGGTATTTGGTGTGATATTTACCAGCATGCATATTGTTCACCAAGGACAACACCAATGATTTCTCTTAACAGTGACTCAATGTCTCTCTTTTTTGTCTTTCAATTCTTACGTGTTGGTGATCTCATTTTCTAAGAAAAAAAACTGATTTGTTGTAAAGCGGTCAATATTTTTCTTGTTTTCTCGTCTTGTTAACTCGACATGTAATGCGGATCCACAGTTGTATTCACATCGGTCAGTGGCAGTCTAACCTGTGGTGTTTCAAATATATACGAGAATGTGGACGGAACTGTCTGGGATTCTTTTTAGAACATATTTGCCTGGTGGCTTCTCACTCGGCAGTTTGGGATCCAAACTTTGAAGCCACCCACAAACTAGTTTTACTCTACTTTTTTTCATCAGCTGGTTATTGACTGATTTTGCCGTGTGTAACGTGCAGTTAACTACAATACACTGAATATAGCGACAGCCAATTATGGGATACATGTGTCAGGTACTGGACGTTCGTTCAAATAATATTGATACACTTTCGAGACAGCGGGGTTACATAGTGTGTGCAAAACAAGAATATGGATTTCTTTGGTTTTCAACACGATGATCATACTGCAAATTCAAAATAACATGATCCATCACCAAATCCAAAACCATTTCCAACCTGAAAATGGGATTGAAAAGCTCCTGTCTCTCCTGCCCTATAGCGCAAACATCTGGGCTCCGTAGCCTACATATGGAGCCTCATCACTTTCCCCTTTAATACATCCATTGTCACACCTGTACACATGACGGAATCAACAAGTAAACACATGCATCAGTGGGCTAGTGGTTATTAGGGTAACCAGTAATTAAGTGTTTATAACACATTTTAAAAGGTTTGCACAATCTGAAATCTCTGCATATTTCAGTCCCCCCTTTCTCAACATACTTTAATTAGGCTACTGTGTGAAGATTAACATTTATTCTGTCACAGTTCTTTTTAGGTCTATTATACCCTTAGCATAAGACAAATGTCTTAATACAGGGAGTAATGTTAAATAGCCTAACAATTCGGTTTTAGTTATAGGTTTACTTGATTCAGTAATGGTTGTAGGCCAAAATACAATAGTAAAAGTGATCAAAACACTAGTAAACTGATCATATTTCAAAAGTTATTACTTGAGAAACATTGTACATTACAAGTATCTTAAAACTGTAGATATTGAATAATACGTATAATAGACAATAAAACAGACTACTTGATGTTGCAAATCTGCTTTCAGAGTGACCCTGAGAAGCTCTAATATTGTATTAGACACAACAAATTGTTTGTCAAACTGTCGCCAGCAGTAATAGTGCAGTATATAATGCTAATAACATAAAAAAAAAACAATAATAAAAACAGGCTTTTTGAGGGCCCTCCCCATGTTAGGGCCCTAGGTACTAGGTACTATTCCCCTCACTATTATGCCCCTGCTGCTCCTTATCATGTGCTATGGAGGCAAAGAGTCTGCAGGTCTTCAATCCAACAGTTAATCCCAGAGTTTGTCCCTTCCTCAGAAGTTTTTAATTTGAATGAAAATGTGCACATTTTGGTGCCACTTAAATCTTAAACCACTAGAGGGCACAGTTAAACTGTGATTTCCAGAAGAAATTAAGATTTCTGCTATGAGTGCAATGCAAGGTCGAAGTCATGAAATGGACAACGTTTTGTTTTTTCATTATAAAGGTGTATTGTAAGATTCAATACCACAATGAAGTTTATTTGCTGTGAATGTGTCTTGTGTGGAAGCGCAAAGAGGTGAGTCTAGAAAGAAACTTTCACTATGTGATTCTGAGAGACAAACCTTGCATTTACTTACACTGCATTTTCCACAAATAAATGAGATGATCTGGTTAGACTTTTGAGCACCAATACAATTTGTTAATACCTCATATAACTGATATGAATACAACGTATGTGCAGATATAAATCTTTGCAAGTAAGTTCAAATAAGCTCAATTAAGGAGATCACTACTATAAGTATTTATATTTAATATATCATGGGACCTATGGTGAAAAATTAAGCAGCTCCAGTACCTCTTGATTTAACAGTGTGAGACTTTTACTTTAAATTCCTCTTGCGCCCCCAATAGGGAACTTGCCTTGTCTAGCAATATGGTATAACCTGAAAACTCATCTTTTTAAAATGTTTTCAACATTACTCTAAAAATCTAGCTATTTGTCCTAGGTTCAGTAAAGTGCTGTCAAGGCTTTGCTTTCATCTGACCTAAATACTAGTAGATATAAATATATTCATATACATTTGGATTAAAGAAGAGAAAATCAAATTCTTGTAATCCAGTTTAATTTCAGTTGGATTTTAAGCAAATAACACATCTAAGAATTTTTTAACAAGAATATAACATTTCTGAGATAGTATGAAAATATGGACTTTATTTTCAAATACTGAGAATTTCAAGACATCATTTTACATAATTCTTTAATATTCAATTATCTTGATTCTTAAATTCATACACCTATTTAATTAATTTACAGTATTTGCCTCTTAGCTTTTTTATTGTATGTTTTTTTAATTTTAAGGTAGGCTATACATGTCAGTCTATTGTTTTTTCTTTCAGGAAACGCCTGAAGCAAAGTGCATAATTTCACTGTCTATTTCTTCCAGCTTGAAATCACCACAAACATAAAATGTTTCCCACTGAAGTGTGGCTCAAGTTCATGTACATCAAGCCACGCCCCTTTCGACGTGTGACACCCATAGCCCCGCCCCCGCATGCAGAATATTATTTATGAACGTTGATTTCCGGTATTTAGCGTCTGGATTTTCAGGTTCCACAGAGTGTGTGTTATGTGTGTATGTTGTATGTGTGTGTGTGTGTGAGTGAGTGAGTGAGAGAGAGAGAGAGAGAGAGTTTGTAGCGTGGTTGTAATCGTTCACAGCTCGGATACTGTCACCGCCTTGCACCGCAGGCAGGATCCGTGTTCCTACATGCAAGTTACCGCCGCGGCTCCACAATCGTTGGCCAGCAATGACCGAAAGCCCCGCGACCGAGCCAGCCAACGGGGACGTGTGTCAACGGGTGAGGAACGGACTGAAACCTGAGAGAAACGGCTTGGTGAGGAGCCTCCACCGCTGCTATGAGCGGCAGCCCAAGCACCACTGCCACCCCGAGGAGGAGGAGGTGAGGCCCGGGATGGGACGGGGAGGAGAGGCGAGGCGGGTGAAGCCGGGGAAGCATCTGCTATGTGGACCCGGAAACACCCGGACGATGCTGTCATTGCGTTCATTTTCATGAACTCTTGCGATATTAGGATATGACACGATAACAGCTTTCACGTATTGACCGAGTCCTGCTGCTGATGGTCTGACAGTTTGTTGTCATCGAGCCCTGATACTCTCGATCACTCTTGTACAGAGTAAACGCCGAACTCCATTAAAAAAATGCTAGTTTAAAGAGTTTTCGCTCATTCTTAATGGTATATACTCCCTCGAAACATGAATCAAAAGCTTTCTCTGAATCATTACGAGGCGCGCTTTAATTCGGCACAATCATATTTGCACCAAGCAGCATATGAATTCATTAAAATCTCAACTTTATGAATGGACTCATACTGTGCTCCACTGCCCCGTTACTCGTTTTATAGGAAGGAGGTTGTTTAATGGTGACAACTGCGAAAGTTTACATTGCAATTCTAATACTGTTTAGTGCATAACATGTATGCCGAATTTAAGAAGAGGTCTAGCTGTAGCCCCAGTTTGTGAACTTGATTAGAGGCACAAACTGGGGATAGTGTAACTCCTAACAATATCTAAAATACATTGAATCGTATAGTATTTCATGATGCACATACCAACAGAGCTAGTCAAACAACTTGGGCCATTTCTCTGCCTGGATGATAGCAATACGTTTGCAGGTTGCATCCTTATCTCATCAGTTGAGCGTGTTAATCTTAGAGGGAGAGCAGTGTGTTTTCATGTATATATTGGCTACTCCATTTGATCTCAAATTTAACTATGAAATTTTCTTTTTTTGGGGGGGGGGGTTCAGGGTGTATATTGGCTGCAATCTTCTGAGTGGCAAATGTTTGGCATATTCCATGATCTTGAAGTGTGTAACTCCCTTTATAACTAAGACTGAAACTGTGATGAGTTAGTGATTAGGGAGACACAGATGCATTTGTTCAGTTAAAGCTGTTTACTGAGACTGCATGCATGCTGTGAAACAGTTTTTTCCTAAGAGGCTAATGAATTTTTCACCCTTTGCAGCACCCTCTGTAACTGTCCCCTGGTCACCTGTGATGTGATGTGCATGGATATGTTGTGATACAGAGTTTTTTTTATTGATTTATTGATTGAGTCTGAATTTTGCACTGCTAATCAAAATGAAAATGAAATTGCAGGAACACTTTTTTTTTTATTCTCTCTTGACTGCCGGGTGTGTGTGTGTGTGTGTGTGTATAGGATTTGTGACTTTTTCAAAGCAGTTTGGTTGCACGTCACAATGACTGAAAAGTCTGTCAGTCAGAGTAAGATGCTAATAACTGGCAACTTACTCAGTGGGTTAACCGTTGGCAAAAGGAAATTCTTCAAAATAATTTCCACTATGAGATTCTGAAGGGAAATGAGGGTAGAGACACTCTGCTGACATGTTATTCTCATCATCATCACACGTTGTCTTTCCGGAAAAACAGCCAGTTCCGTCTGATGTTTCAGTAAACTGGGTTGGGTTGGCGTAGCCTGGTGACTGAACCTCAGCTGATTATGGTTCATGCAGATGTCAGCATTGCTGCTCTGTAAGGTATTTGAGAGAGAGGCATGACCGGTCACATGTGGTGCCTAATAGCAATGAGCACAGACACGAGCGTGATGGGAGTTGCATAGCGTCTTTGAGTAGTGAGTTTCTGTCCATTCACTTATCAAGATAGAGAAAGTATGCAAAGCTGAATTGTCTTCACGAAAGATGGTATACATGTGAGGTTTGTTATTGTATTCTAGATCACTCCTAGTCCAAGTGCACAGATTTACATCAACACAACCAGCTCTTCCCTTATTTGACAGTCAAATCTTCTCTCCCTGGCCTTTGTCACACAGTGTTTTCTTTCCTATATAGTTAGTGCACAGCTGAACAGAGCTTAATACTGCATTGACTTTCTTATCTTCCTCCCACTTACAAATTGGCTGCCTTTAAGTGAGTTACAGAGACCTCAGCCAACTATAACAAAAGACAAACTGTGTTTTTTTTAATTAGGACAAAGGGAGAGGAAGTCAGACTGTATATTTATGTAAAGAATGTGAAACTGTATTCCAGCTAAGGTGTTAGTTGAGGGAACTGCGTTTGCATTGGAAGATGAGTAGCAAAATACCTATTTACAGGCTGAACTTGTATATATGATGTTTAACAATGGCTTTGCATTTTTTTCTCCTTTTTAGCTAGGTCTACAAGAAACTGTCCTTGCACTATTTGTCAAACCTGACAGCAAACAGAATATAGTGTTTACATGCCAGAATATATCATATAAGCTAAGCCCCCAGGTAATCTGTTTTTAATTATCAATTAATTACAAACAGTTCATCTTTAAAAAAAAATAAAATTCTTCAATTAAAAGTCTTTAAAAATTCTGTCAATCATTAAGCTACAATTGGCATATTCTAGCCAGGATATTTGGGTTTTTAACATTTTATATCCAGAGTTTACATGTTTCAACATATAAAGAGAATATTGTAATAGCCCACATATAAAGAATTAGTAATATGCAGGGAAACACAATATTATGTTTGAGAACATTTTTATTAAAGCTGGCCGTGTCGTCATCAAAAGGTTCCCCCTGATCTGTGTAATTTAATATGAATATCTGTGGATTGTAAATTCCAGGCGGATACTTTGGCTTTATATTCTTGCATGACACCACTCTCTGCATTAAGAAAAAAATAGCCAGCATAACAGAATTTCTTCAATGCATCTGAAACACTAAAATGGGATTAATTATCATATTTTATTTGGTAACATTCATAGTGTCTTGATTTTTTTTCTATTTTTATGATTAAGTTATAGTAAAGTAGAATTTCGGTTTCTATGTTGCCCAGGTCCATGCAGCATCGCATCATGGGAGGCTGTACAGCCGACCCTTCATTGAGTCCTTCGAGGAGACGCCTATGCTGGTGGCAGTGCTCACCTACATGGGCTACGGCATCCTGACCGTCTTCGGCTACCTCCGCGACTTTCTCCGTCACTGGAAGATCGAGAGGTGCCACATCGCCAGGGAGAAAGAGGAACAAAAGGTGAGAGGAGCCGCGGGACACAGTGTGGTGGCATTTTTTCGACGCAAAGTGACCCAGGTTTGGCCAGTCATTCTCAGGGAGAATAAAAATACACAACCAAACGCCAAAATGAATGCAGGAATGAGTATATGGAAGTCATCGGGGAAATTTCATCTGAACAAGTTTGGATTCGCAAGTTCACAAACCTGACCTTGGCCCTGATAGTGTTCTTTTCACACTCAGAAATGCACCCTGTATTCTTGGAAACAGTTTCCCTGTAAACATGTCAGAGGAGCAACATGTTGTTATGATTTTGCACAGTCACAATGCTGTGAGCAAAAGTGCTTTTCAAGGAAAAGAAGGCCATGTGTGTTTCAGGTGTTGAATGGAACTGATTCAATAGACTGAGCTCTAATTACATGTTGCCTGGCGACTGAACGTTTGCCTCCTTCGTGTATAAACAATAGTGATAACAAATGGGGGGGGGGGGGGGGGGG
>LKNJ01000808.1:215142-237871 GCA_002120245.1 Maccullochella peelii
CAGATCTGTTTGTTGTTTTCTTAACCAGGCTGCACCAAAGTGATATTTCCACACCACAAAGCCTCCCAACACCAGAAGCTATATGCTCTCACTGTTTCAGGCATTTCAAGCAGTATTGCTTCAAGCTTGGTGTTTGGAAAGGAAGTGTACACTTGGCAAACAACACCTCAGATCACTTGACATAATCTTGTCAAGCAGATCAGACAGAATTAAGTGTGCGCAACATGCTCTTAAGATTGCATTTTCTTGTCAACGCACAGCTAATGGTGGAGTTACCAGCACTACTCAGACCACTGAGATTGTTTTCGACCTGTAACATTTGATAGTGAAGGCCATTGTTTTTTAAGTATTTGGTCTTGTTGAGGAAAGGAAGCCAGTGTGATAGATGTGGGGAAGTCATTAAATCACCCCTGTGAATATCCCACGGATGTTTCCTCCAAGAACCAAAGAAGAGTCATGTGTTTATATGTTAGAAACATTTCTAGAGATTGAATTCCTTCCCAGCTAAGCTTTCCAAAAGTATGAATGGCATGTAGTTTTTTGAAATAGTTTTTATACTCTTAAAACATGAGTGAAATTCCTACATTCTCTGCCACTCAGGCGATGCAGTCCTCTCTACTCCTCCTCATTATGTTCTCTTCATTCATCCACGTGTAGGACTTTGTGCCCCTCTACCAGGATTTTGAGAACTTCTACACCAGGAACCTCTACATGCGTATAAGGGACAACTGGAACAGGCCCATATGCAGCGTCCCTGGGGCCAAAGTGGACCTGATGGAGCGAGCCTCCCGTGACTACAACTGGACTTTTGAGTGAGAAAGACACAGTAAACACAGTAATCTTCAAGTTAGCCTCAAGGTATTCAGACACATTCAGGGGCAGAGCAGGAGGCCTAGATGGGACAATAGCAAAGGGAAGTGTGCTGTATGGTTAATGCCCCCAATCCAGGATTAGTGCTAACTGTGCTAACACTCTTTATCTCCTACAAACACCAAGTAAAGTGACACTTTTCACTTTAGAGAAAAGACTGGGTAACGTTACTAGTCTACAGTAACACTGAGCAGGGTTATGCACCTGCTAGCTGGCCAGAGCTGCCAACTTACAATCTCATGTTGTTAAATTGTATGAAAGAGGAAATTGGCACTAAGTGAATAGGGCTCTTGAGCTTTGAATGTGTAATATAGTGGTGTCTGCAGTCATTATTAGTCACTGGAGAGATTTGGTGTCTGTGTGCCAGGTTGATGTCTGCAAAAATGTTTTGTTTTGTCTGGCCAAAAATATTCAATTAACTGTCATAGAAGACTAAGGAAACCAGCAAATATTTTTGCTGGTTTGATGATATTTTATACATTTCTGAATCTGGAATCAGAGAGTGTATTTTTTTATTTTTTTTCCATTGTTGCCAAATTACTTCATTTCAACTTTAATTTCCTTTTACAAAGTAATTTAGGTATGTACCAATGCAACTCTTTCTCTCCCCATACTGATTCCAGTACCTCAGTTTCCTAAATTTAAAACGTGTATACCTCACTGCGTGGAACTCATCATAAAGTAACATGAGGCCAGGGGTTGCTGTGGCTCTAAAACCTGAGTGGACGGCCCACTGTTGCTATATGAGTGTCACTGATGGCAGTTATAGCTCTGAACTTTATTATGATGTTGAAGAAGAAAGTGTATTTAATGCATCAGTATCAATCTGGCGTATCCTTAGATCTCACATTTATATTTTAGATAAATTGATTCTGGGGTGGCACGGTGGTGCAGTGGTTAGCACTGGTCAGCTGGGCCTTTCTGTGTGGAGTTAGCATGTTCTCCCCGTGAGTCCCCATCTGTCTCTATGTGTTGACTGGCGACCAGTCCAATGTCAGCTGGGATAGGCCCCCCGCCACCCTCATGGATGGATGGATAAATTGATTCTATTCAAAATTGCCCTCACATCATCAGATCCTCTTGTTTTGTCGAACCAATAGTCCTGAACCAAAAGATATTTAATTTCCAATGATATATAACCATCATAACCATCCATATGAACCATCAACTGCACTGTTCTTTTGTAGTTAAATCAACACCTCTCAGACACATTCTTAACAAAAATATACATCATGCTCCCTAAATGTTGCATTTATTGCAGGGTTAATGTACTGTGTTGCATTATAATGTATAGAGTAGTTATTGTCTTATCCTGTCTGTCTTTGCCTCTAGTGTAATCTTAACAGTAACTTGGTTTCCATGTACTTTTAAGGGAAGGATTTTCTTTAGACTTCATACAAAATCCATCACACCTTGCGGTTAACTTTGACCACCTTCTGAAAGACAACAAGTCTTAACAAGTCTAAACAGCAAAAACCAAAGGGAACCTGAACTCGTGTTTTTTTCCTTCATATGTGACTGACATGACTGAGAGTGTCATCGATTTGTTTTAGAAACCCCAGTCTGAACAGTCTCGTCAAAGTTCATGTGACCTTAACATCACTCCACCCCACTCCTCGGTGGTGTCCTCGGAGGACAGCCGCAGTGGAAGGTGTGTAAAGTCAGACATCCCACACTGCGACAAAGAGCTGAGAGCAAAATCAGGGAACATGAAGTGCCAGTGAGAGAAGGGGGGGTGTAACTGCATCAAACAATATGGCAGATGCCGTTTGAGATCGGAAAGATTAAAAGAACAAAGAGGTCTTTCCTGCTGTTCAGCCTTTCGCTCCACTTCAATCTAGTTTTTAATTAGCTCTACCAGTCATTACTATTAACCGTACCAATAAGCTTGTAAAAACATTAGCTTCCTCTCATTGATTGCTTCCTCTGTCTGATTATCTTCTTCTCTCTCCCTTCCAGGTACACAGGTCAGGTAGTGCACGATGTGATTAACTTGGGCTCCTATAATTACCTTGGCTTCGCTGAGAACACAGGTCCATGTGCTGACTCCGCAGCCGAGGTCACCAGGAAGTATGGTGTGGGCGTTGCAAGCACCAGACAGGAGATTGGTACAAACTCACGCCAAAACGCAGACACACCCACTACCTTTGCTATCACTGGAACTTAACAGCAGGAATGTGCAGGGATGTATTCACCACAGTAAACAGAGCATCATAGACCAGTTTGTTTAGTGGTCCAGTGGAAACTAACAGATTGGGTATGGATCTGTGCACATAGTGTTTGAGTGCAATGCAAATATCACAAAGCTTTGTTAAATGTCTTGGCTTTATTTCTCCTGCACAGCAAACATTGCTTTTCTTAATGAGGACATTAGAAAACATTGGGGTGCCTCAGAAATACATGTGGAGACTTTAAAGGAGCTCTGAGAAAGTGTCTCTGTAGAATTGAGTCAGTGCTTAAAAGAATGTCTTGACATTTTGGGAAATGTTCTTATCCACTTTCTTGCTGACAACTAGATGAGAAGATTGATTCCACTCTCATATCTGTCCGTTAAATATGAAGCTACAGCCTGCAGCCAGTTAGCTTAGCTAGCTTAAAGACTGGAGAAAGGGGGAACGGCTAGATTGGCTCTGTCCAAAGGTGACAAAATCTGCAGCAACCACAACTCGTTTTCAGTAATAAGTGAGCTGTAAAGGTGCTCATAGGTGGATTCTGACAGAGCCAGGCTAGCTGATTCCCCGTTTCCAGTCTTTATGCTAAGCTAAGATTATCAGCTGCTAGCTCCAGCTACATATTTAGCATACAGACATGAGAGTGGTATCAATCTTCTCATGTAATTTTAAGCTAGAAAGGGAATAAGCATATTTCCCAAAATGTCGAAACAACTTTTTAACTTCTACCAAGTAATCTCTGTTAGCATTCATCTTTGAGGTTCTGATTGGTATGTGTGAAGGTGAACTCCTGTATGTCTGCATCTCAGGTAACCTCGACAGGCATGAGGAGATGGAGAAACTGGTGGCTAAGTTCCTGGGCGTGGAGTCCGCCATGGCGTTTGGGATGGGGTTTGCAACCAACTCCATGAACATACCAGCACTGGCTGGCAAGGTAAGACCACAGGTGATAGATGTTTCATTGGTAGAGCTGTGACTTATTCTTGCGGCACACTTTTCCCTCCATTTCTTATCTCTACTCATTGGCTTGCTATTTGTTTCCTAGCACTTTCTTTCCTCTTTGTCGTCTCTTTCTGTCTGTCTTCTGTCTCACTGTCGCTCACTCTCTATATTATGTGAAGTTTGTATTAGTGTATTCACTCATGTATATTTGCCATTGATGAAAGAAAGTTTTCTACCAAGCACTTTTGTTTGCAGAGCGCAGAGTACAATATCACATTTTAGCCAGTAGCACCAAATACACAGAAACCACAAAGCCACCCTCTGGCCTCATATCAGGAGGAAACACTTCCTGTTGGCATTGGCAACTGGTGTCTCAACATGCGTGTGAATGAAAAATAACACAGTTTAGACCAGTCTATTTTGTCACATCACTGCTGATATTGTTTTGCAGGTAGATACTTGATTACATAGAAACAGCAGTGGAGCCTGTGAGAAAATTCTGCTTTAAATTATTTTATTCTTTTGAAATGATCAGTGGTGGAAGAAGTATTCAGATCCTTTGCTTAAGTAAAAGTACTAATACCACACTGTGACAGTCCTCCACTACAAGTAAAAGTCATGCATTCAAAACCTTACATAAGTAAAAGTATGTAGGTATTATCAGCTAAATGTATTTAAAGTATTAAAAGTAAAAGTGTTTTACTATAATATATGATGTTTTTGGATTAATATTGAATGTTACTGCTGTAGCTGTTTAAGGTTGTGCTCATTTGAACTCCATTATTTATGTACTGTTGGGTAGTTTAATCTACAGCAATGCATCATCTTCTGTAAGATCATCATCTGTGTGTAGCATCCCTGTCCTGTGAGAAACGCGTATCTCTAAAAAGGCCACTTTTCATGAGCCCAGCTTTTTGACGACGCATTTTCCAGCTAATCCAAGGCGGGTTTAAAATAGTTTATTTAGCTTAACAAGTAGGAGACTGTTCTCAACCCATAAAGGAAATCACCAAATTTGGAGATGCATTGTTTTCACTGGACAGGAAGGGTATGAAAAATTAGTAACTAAAGTTGTTAGACAGTAGTATAAAGTCGCATGAAATGGAAATACTCAAAATACAAGTACCTCGATTTGGTACTTAAGTACCGTACTTGATTGAATATACTTAGTTACACTGGAAATGATGCAAACTGGTTAGTGAAAAGATGTACATTTTCAACATGAGAGTAGTCACTCAATGTCTTCATTCAAATGGCAAACAATCCATCAATAAAGTAGAATTATCTCAGCACAGATCATTGCATATAAACATTAAATGATACTCCACCCACTCACCAGACCCACCAACCAAAAGAAATACAGTACTAAACTGATTTTTAAGCAGGTCTGTATGTGTAACACTATCTGTTACTTCAGATGGATAAAAACAAATTCGATGTATGAATCATTTATACATATTAAAGTTGGTCTGATGTCCTGCAGGGCTGTCTGATTCTGAGTGATGAACTGAACCATGCCTCGCTGGTCCTGGGAGCCAGACTCTCCGGGGCCACCATCAGAGTCTTCAAACACAACAGTGAGTCTGTGATCACAAAGGTCTTCCTATAAGTATGTCTCCTACCTGCATTTATAGGTCCATTTATCTTTCTTTCCTGCATCCTTGTGTCCATTTCTGTTCGTCAGTCCCCTATTTTAAGTGGTTTGCCCATGTCTTCATACATTGCTTCCTTTCTAGAAGTCTCTATAGCTTTTATTACTTTTATCGTCCCATAAGGTATCATTGTTGTACTGTAGCGATCATTTTCTTACTTATCCTTCCATACGCTGCATGTCTCCGCTGTGTGGCAATTTGATGTCATCACTTTTCATACAGTGGAAGACAAACATTATAATGCACACACACTGTTGGGGAGTTAACTCTGCCTTCTATGTCTCGGTTGGCACTTAAAGTGTCGATCCTTAAGATAAAAAAAATAAGATACAATATGGTTTTTCCTTTTTTGAAGTAATAGACCTTTTTCATGGAAGACATTTTGACATGAGAAGCACAGGTGCAAATAAAACAATTAATGTTGGCTGTATTCCATGTAGCTGCTTTGGTTTCAGGGTCCTGGTATTGTTCATGCTGGCTCACTGTCACACTGTCACAGCTTGCTAAGACACTTGAATAGAACAGAAGAATAGCCTTTGTTAATGTTATTAATAACACCTATGCTATTCCTAATATAGGTCACAATGTCTGCTTATCAAAAGTCATATTGGCATTCAGTGTACTGTATCTTCTTTCTGTTACACAAACTTGATTATATTCACAAAAAGGAATGATCTGTGCTTGTATGTCAAATGCAGAGGAGAAGAGCTAGCTAGCTGCTAATGGTGGCTCACACACCAAAACAAGTATATTAAGTATATACTGTATTTAGGGTGGCTCGCGCAATAGCTCTTGCTCTTATGGAACACGAGATACATGAATTATAATGTGTAATAATTTGGCTGTATATTTAGTTGTAATAAATGATTAGCCAATAATTGTTTTATAGCCATGAGGCTAACTAGCCACAGCTTGGCACATACAAGCATTGTTTGTTAGCATTTTTTTAACAGATAATCTGGTTGGATTCATTTGTGTCAAATTAAATGGATAATCTAGCTGAGTCAGCTACTATAATGCAATGATGATAATGCTGACATCTGCTTAATGCTAATTATTTTTGTCTGTGTAATTAGCATCTAATGTTAGCAACCAACCCTTTCACTTTTAGACATTAACCACCACTTTACTGGCCAAAGAATCAGTTGCTTGTCTGTTTCTACTGCTAAGTCAGTTAACTAACTTGTTAAATGTAGCTTATCTTGTCAGCTACAGCCACAAACAAACCAAATGCGCAAGTTAATTTGTAAGTACATATTGTTTTGTTGTGGGGGGGGTTTAATGTTGGAAAAAATGCAAGTGACTGGTTGTCATTTCTTGCTAAAAGATGGTGTCACTGAACAGTTGAACTATGGCTAATGTGCTAAGAACAAGAGCAACTTTATTGAAGAGTCTGACTCAGTTCGATTATTATGTTTACAATAAAACAGTCAGTATTGTGGGCTTATCCACACTTTGTTTGGGGGTGTATTGAAACTGTGAAGGTGAGTGTAAATTTCCTGCTGCGAGTGGTTTTCTGCCACAACTTTCATTTTGAATGTAACACTCTCTTGATTTTTGTTTCCTGTCAGACATGCAGAGCCTTGAGAAACTCCTGAGAGAAGCCATAGTTCACGGGCAGCCCAGAACTCACAGACCATGGAAGAAGATCCTCATAGTGGTAGAGGGCATTTACAGGTAGCTTATCCATTTTCTTCATAAGATAGATGTTGAAGTAAAGCCTTTTATTACACTGTAAGGCATTTGAGGTTTTGTTGTACAGTATCTCTTTATTCTTTTGATTGATTTTTGACCTTTTTGAACCTCATTGCTGAGAGTGAGTTCAGGCAGGGGCAGGGATGTCAAAGTTTACAGCATTTACAGATAGCCATGCTTAAAGTGTCAATGGCCCAAAGCAGTGGAACAATAGGAGTTGTATAATCCCCGTGATTTCCTTCCTAGTTTCAACATGAACACTGCCTAACTTAATAGCACAAGCAGTAGTTTCATCAACTGATATTGGCTGTAAGTGCTATACTGTGCAAAACACTCAAATTCAATCTAATTATTTACCTTTTTTAAGCTAGTTCTCTGTATTGGCTTAAAAATTGGGCAAAGCATGTATGTCAGTAGGAGTCTTACACAAATGCATGCAAAAAGAAAAACAGGCTTCCAGAAGCAGCACTTATTGATGGTTCATGTGGTTCCATTAGGTTCAGCAGTATCAACACTCCTGGGGACTGGCTTACTGGGTGACAGAGCTGATTCAGTGCTTGGTTAGCTCTTACTGGCTGAACACACAGTGAGCAACTTTGATGGCTTACTTTATTCTGTTAGACTGGGTGCTGCACACTATGTGGTAATATGAAGCTACAAGACGGAAGCAAATCATGCACTTTTTTTGCTGCTCTGGTATTTCCTGTGACATTGTTACATTATTTTTACGAGTTAACATCCCCTTATAATTATGTTAACATAATATTTGAGACGTCCAGTTGTCATTTAGATAAAGTCTGTTCAGCAGCTGACAGGTCCCAGCAGTTCAGATTTCCTGGGTTGACAAGAACGCATCAGGACAGTTGCTCGACACTGGCTATAACACCTTCTACTTTTTCCTCCCTGCAGCATGGAGGGCAGTACAGTGCGCCTGCCAGAAGTGATTGCCCTGAAGAAGCGCTACAGGGCCTACCTTTACCTAGACGAGGCCCACAGCATAGGGGCCCTGGGGCCAAGAGGGAGAGGTGTGGTCGATTACTTTGGCCTAGACCCCTGTGATGTGGATGTCATGATGGGCACATTTACCAAGAGCTTTGGTGCTGCAGGGGGATACATCGCAGGGAAAAGGGTGAGGATTGCAGGATTGTAGGTTTAGTTTATTGGTGTTTTGTTTGTTTTTGAAGGGTGAGTTATAAAGAAAGATGTACACCTAAGAGATAGGTATGTGGATCGTTTTGGAGTTCTGTAAACCAGTGTTCTAAATAAGGCTAATTGTTGATCTTACTAATGAGAATGCTTTAGCTGCAAACAATTTCTCAAGATCAAGGGTTAAGTTTTAAGTGTAACAAAAAAGTAATCCATCATCTCAGAAATGTGGATTTACAGCCTTGCTGGGCATGCACGCTGCATTCCTGAAATATTATCCCTGTTTCATGCCACGTACGCCACTGTGATGACAACAACTTCTCAAAACTAAAGGCTAGGTTTTGTGTCGCCATGAAATGCTGAAAAGATTGTGACACCTTAGGACTGTTGAGGATTTTAAACCAAAAAAAAGAGTCTCAGCAGATGTCTAACCAAGTTTAAAATGAATGAAAATGTTTAATGGCTTCTTGTCACCTACTTCCACCACATTCACTGCATTTTCTCAGTTGACTTTTGGAAGTAGCTTACAATAAAGTTATAACCTGCATGTTTCAAACATTGTAAACAGTAATGGATGGATGCTAGTTTAAAATCTTGTTTTTATAAGTGAAAAAACAACATCTGAGGAGTGTTATTTTTAATCAGTTTTTATCAGAACTACAGTACATTTTTTTCCTCAACTTTACTGCATAAAAGGCAGTTTGCATTGGATGTCAGAGCCTATTATATTCTTTCAATCTGTGCAAAACGATATATTTTCCATGATTTTTTGGTATTTTAATGATTATAACCAACTGTCAAATGTAGTGATGCATGCTGTTATTCTCACAGTAAAGCACACAGTAAATCTAAACTAAGCCATGCCATGCCTCAGTCACAAAGAGTCCCAAACTCTCCATGGTTGTAGAGACTGTAGAGTAATTAAAGCTTTTCATGCATATCTACTTACACCTCCTGTGTATCTGCTGGGTTTAGGAGCTTATTGAGTACCTGCGCTCCCATTCCCACAGTGCGGTCTACGCCACCTCCATGTCTCCTCCTGTGGTGGAGCAAATCATCACTTCTATGAAGTGCATTATGGGAGAGGATGGCACAACGATCGGTGAGTGGTACAACAATATTAAAGGTACCCTGTGGAGTTTTTTGACCTGGTGGCGCTATGGAGCAGTTTTTTAGTGAGCAGGGGCTCGTTTTCGTTTTGGACTGACGACGAAGTCCTGTTCTTATTGAGCTCCTCCATGCTTACTGTTGTTGCAGTGTCACACAAACAATGATGCCTGTCTGTCGCTTTATATGACGCCGTTGTTGTATAGTCGCGCGCAAAAATGTGTAAAAACAGCTTTTTCATACGTCAGCTGACTAATTTGCCTCTTTAGACCGCAGTGGAAACGCAGACAACAACAGGCTGAAGGAACCTTTTAGTTCCTTGAAAAGTAGTTCCTGGGACTAAAAGTTCTGGGTACTTTGGGTGGAAACGCGACTCGAATGTAAACAACTTTAGTTTGTTTACAAGAAAACTCCACAGGGCACCTTTTTAAACAATCCCTGACTGAGTCTCAGATGGAATGAAAAGTCTACCAACTGCATTTTCACATAATGTGTTGTGAGTGTGTCAAAATGTTTTGTCTTTGCCAATTTGTACACTAATCCTAAAGTGGGTTACAAAAAGGAGTGTGTGCGATTTTTAAAATGTGCAGTCTTTGGCCAGCAAGTCATGGAGCTCATTTGTAACAGTCAGAGTTGGTTTGTTGTCTACCCTCCACAAATGTTACAGGTACAGAAAATGTCATCTCTTTGTGTGTTTGTGTCTTCATATATTAACTGTTACAAACAAAATGAGACACCTCTTGGAGTCTTCATATCCCAACCACAACAAGAAGCCCCTTGATGTCCTCAGAAAGAAACTACAAAACTTAAATAGCATCAAATTGCAAAGTAGCCTCCCAGCTCAAACGGTACCATTGCAAGATTTATTTTTTATGACATGTCAAAAGATAGAGGAGCAGCTCATGGCAAGGTCAGACATTTTGCTCTTCAGATGGATGAAGCTTCTGATGCACACAAAACCTCTCAATGAGTAACATGCATCAGATACTTTCATAGCTTAACATTTGGAATGAACTAAGAGTGACAACCATCAGGCTAGCTTTGCCTTTTTGTGGTCTGACAGTGTTGAGTGACTCTAATCTTAGCTGCTGTAATAGTCATCAGTGGCCACCAGGTGTCAGTGCACACTAATGAAACCTAAGGCAGACTCCACGTCACAGCAGTTCATTTTTGGTTCTTTTGCTTTGACTGCATTTGACAGAATTATACTGCTGTGACTTTAGATTTTCTCATCGATAATAAATTGTGATATTTTTTTTATAATGAATAGTGTTGTAAATTTAATGTAATAAAAAATCAGTTTGGTTTTTTTTTTGCCCCAAGTTCAGCCCAATCTGTGCACAAATGACATTGGCAACATCAGTCATGCTCCTGAGCCTAAGTTTAACTGTCTGTAACCCACATTTAAACACATAATCTTTTGGCTGGAGCTTATTATGGACGGCACACAGCCTGGGAGGAAAACCTGTAGTTAATCATGTTCACCTGCTGTCCCACGTGGTAAATCAGTACTTGATTGGAGGGCTGGAAAAATGTGTTCACAGAAAATTTGTGACATAGACAAGCCCCTCCATGTTAGCATAACACCTCTCTAATGTCCTTAAGATAACTTGCAAACGTAGTAAATGCTTCTCAGCTTATTTATTCCTTTATGAAGGGCAGATAAATCTTGGTTAGGCATATGATAGTTTTTTGTGACTAGCTGTGAACCAAATGCGAGCAAACAAACAAACAAACGGAGCTCGTAGGCTTGTGTTGGATGCAAACCGAGCTTTTCAAAGAACCCAGTGGATCTCCTGTGGGAGAAAAACATTACAGAGAAACTAAAAACTTGATCTCTCCGTGGTGCCTGGGTGCTGTAACACTCAGATGTTTTGTCACGCTCATTTCATGAATGGGTTTGTTTTCAGCTGCTCGTCAACCTTCTTTTTTCATCTTTTCAATGCATCATTTGATAGAAGTATGGTCAGCTTTCAGTGCATTTGCCGTCAACTCTCTAAATCTCTCCTCATCATCCCCAAGGCTGTGAGCGCGTGCGACAGCTGGCGGAGAACACAGTCTATTTCCGCAAGAGGCTTCGAGAAATGGGCTTCATTATCTACGGCAACGAGGACTCGCCCGTCGTACCCATGATGCTCTACATGCCCGCCAAGATAGGGTGAGCCTCGAGCTTTGACTAGCTGCTGTCAGGAGACTTTAGTAGCATTTAAATCAATACAGTGTATTGAAAGATATGGCTGGATATCAGATATTAATATTTTATGATTCTGACAATATCAGGGTTTAATTTTATTTGTTGGAAACTTTAAATATTAGTAATATGACATGTATCTAAATGATTACTTTGAATACAGTGTTAGAATGTAATCTTTACATGTTTAATTTTATTTCTTCAGAGGCCAGTTTAATATATTTTGATAGATGCTGATAGATACTTTTGGTGGATATTAAATAAAAAATAAAAATCAGGTTAAAACTATTTACTCACCATTTTCCCAAGATTTTTATTTTTGGCTAAATAGGAAAAAAAAGTATTTATGTTTACTTACAAGTCAGATTGAGGACTTTCCTCATACAACCTATGTATTGTTTAATGTTATTATTGAATGTTCAAAAAAAAAAATCTTAATTCAAGGCCCACTTACTAGCTTTTTCCAGAGCTTTCAACCACATTTCAGAGCCTTCCTCGGTGGATGGATTTTGTTCAGTTGTTTGGTCATGAAGATGACTTAATTGCCATAACAGGTAAAAACCTCTGGAAAAAGCTTCTGATCGTAATAAATATGTATTGGATGTATCATCCAATCAGAGCAGTGTAACACTTTTATTTTAAGGTCAGCGTTGAGCTGACATGCCGTGTTAACGTCTTTATGGAATCAAGGTTGTGTCCTTGTCATTTTCCCCGTGTCTCCTCCATGTTTGTCCCACCAGAGCATTTGGCAGGGAGATGCTGAAGAGGAACATCGGGGTGGTGGTCGTGGGCTTCCCCGCTACGCCCATCATCGAGTCCCGGGCACGCTTCTGCATCTCAGCCGCCCACACAAAAGACATGCTCGACAGGGTAACTCACCGCTTTCACTCCTGAGCGACATATAGATATGGAACAAGACTTGTCTCCTAAAATGGCTTTCTAACTTTTGTTCTCTATGGGGAAAACCATGAGTTCTTAATTTGAGATTATTAAAATGTATAAATAGTTTGCTGACGAAACAAGCACTCTACTCTGCATTATTAAAACCTGTTAAATCATAGCTACTAAAAATACTCTTCTGATTGGTTGGCAGGTGTTTGTTACAGTGACCACTGAAGGACGTCACAAACCTGGCAGCACACCACCATGTATTCAGTGTGCAAAACCTGCTTTGTTTTTCTTTTCTAAGAAGTATTTTTAGACTGCAGCACCTGTAGTTGCAACTGTATTGATGTTGACTAGTCGTGCGTAGCCAGATCTCACTGTGCTCTGCCTACACAGGAGAAAAGTCTGGCTGAAGCCGTAATTGTTCAGTGAAAAACACAATTAGTCAGGATTGTCAGTCCCAAGCCTTACTGAACTAAGCTCACAGGTGTTTTTGCTAAATATAGTTCTAGGAAGATATGACTGATTACAAGACTTGAGCACAAATGAACTTTTTGTGAAGCGTGTAGCTTGTTTGCTAGGTAATTGATGTTGAGTCCAGAAGGAAGAGAAGGGTGTGAATGCCAACGTTCCACCATTTGGCAGGCTTATCTCCGTGGTAAGGGTTAGTACTAGCTTAGGCAAATTTTTATTCAAAGTTATACTCTTTAAAATCAGGGCCCTCCTGTTTCCAGGTTCATGTAATGACCTTAAATTTGTTTGCAACTAAGCCAAGAGCTCATGATGACATTAAAGATAAGAAGGGCAGTCTAATGGGTGGCAAATCTGTCTAATTGAGTCACTCCACACGCACTGAATCCCTCCCAGCTCTGTGTCTGACATCCCTGCAGCAGAGGCCACTAAAAAGGCCAGTCGGCCACTGCTGCCCTGCATCCGTATTGCTGCCTGTTCTTACCCCAGCATCCCCCTAAGATATTTGCTCATGACTCCCCAATATCTCTATGTAAACAAATTGGGAAAGAATGAGGTCGGATGTGATTTCTCTTGGCAACACATCATAAAGCCGCCCACTCCTCTCAATGAGGGCTCTCCTTCCACTATACTGAGCGCACTGCAGACCTGCCCACTCTTCCCTTTTCCAGTCACCGTCTAAAACTTCTGTCTTTCCCTCATTTTAACATAAATATAGGTAATTTCACTTCTCCTGCGCTTCCTATCTAACTGAGGTGTCCTTGTTGCTCATTTGGCTCAGATGCATACTGTGTCTCCAGGAAGTGCTGCTGTATTGGGGCGCCCGTTATCCACTCCTCTTCTTCTTTTTGCCCTTCAAAAAAACTAAAAGAAAATAAAGTGAAGACGGAGTGGGAGTATTGTAGTGCTGTAGTGCTTTTATCTGTCATGATGTTAAAATCTCTCTTTGTTAGCCTTCCTCTCTGTATCATCTCCTCGTGCTTTGATGTGTCATGTCGATTTGATCGTCTCTTTTATCTACTGGTGAGCTTTCGCAGTTTTGCCTTCTCATTCAAACACACCCACACATATACACATAAACCTAAATTCTTTTATTATTGTACCCTCCAAAGACCTTCCATTTCACTGACCACATTAATATCCTAACCCTGAAGCCGTGATCAAATGTTAAATCACGCTAATCTACACTGACTTCTCGAAGAAGTGAAAACAGACCAAGAAGACTTTATTTGGGGCATTCTGTGGCCAAAGTGGTCAAATAAAACCATTCAAGTGCAATGCATGGGAACAGTAGGACTGGCATAAATGCATACAAAGTCAATGGAAAGACAAGAATAGAGATGTATAGATGCAAAGACACATCAGGTTAAAGCTGCACCAGTCAATGTTTTTATATTCTCAATGAATCAAATGAGTATGTGTAAAGTGAAAGGGGTCGCTCAGTGAAAGTAACGAATGACTGAATGAATGATCACCTGACGGTTCCCCTATTAGCATTTCTCAGCTTATTGTTTTGGTTTTCCGGCTCGCAACTTTACTGTTTTGGTTCAGTCTCACCGCTCTCATTAACCTTGTTTTCAGACGCAGCAGGCAGCTGTTTTCAGCAAAAAAAAAAGCTCTGAAAAACCAATTGTATGCTACCTGCTCAGCACTAAACAGCAGGTAGGCACCGTTAGTGACTAGCTGTGAGCATGGTGGAGCACTTAGCAGCTAAAGAGCTAAAAGGAGAGTGAATATTGGGCTAGCTTTTGTGAGGTGGTTCAGAAACACAACTCCAAATGAATAATAACATTGCTTCATCTCTGCAGGTCACCTAAATAGGCAACTTTTTGCTAACATGTTCACCAAATCAACTTTCAATGTTGTGTTCACAGCTTTTGCGCTGCCCCCAAGTGGCCAAAACATCAATAACGCAGCTTTAAGTTTAGATGATTTATCTGTATGAACTCATTGCCTCCTGTGCCCCAACCCTAGTGGTGACTTCACCTCACACCCAAGTAATAGGAGTGAAAAATTGCAAAGAGCAGGTCCATCTGCATCGTTAAGTTGGTGGTGGTTTCTGTTTCAGCCCAATCTTTTAGGATTTAATCTTACAAGACAGATGTGTTTTTCCATAAAAGCTTTGCTTGGTGCAGCTTTAAATTTCCTCAAGCCACATATTGCCCTTCATGGTGACAGCTTTTTTTATTGTACAAATGTCTCCATAGGCGCTGAGTGTCATCAGTGAGGTAGGAGACCTTCTTCAGCTCAAGTATTCCCGACACCGAATACAACCGTCGTCCGCGCGGCCCTTTGACGATAATGTGTATGAGGACATTGACGACTGATGAACCACTCCTCTCCTGAAGTGGCGTGAATCTGAACAACCCCAGAAAACACAGAACGGGTCAAGATGGATCACAAGTCTTCCACAAGGACCGAGATGTGCACAGGTTCCACTTGCCATAATGTAAACCCCCCCCAACAAATGGAAAACACTTAAAATGATCATCTAATTCTACTTGGCCTTACCTAAACATGCAGAACTTGTGGTGAACACACTGCTTTTTCCTGTGTACTTACTTTTTATCATTTTTTTGTTCAGTTGTATGTGCGTATGTCAGCGGTGCTTGTAGCATTCGTTGTGTTAAGCCTTGTGGTTGTGTACGTGAAGTGGACACATGTCAACTTTCCAAATGTCTCTGAAATTGTGAGCTGCAGGGATTTATTTATTTTTTTTCATAATGTGGATCTAAAGTGAACTTTAACGGGGTAAAGTTTGGTTAATTTTAAACATCAGTCATCACTAGGGGGCTTTTGTTTTTTCGAGGTGGTTTTGTATGATAAAACAGGTAGAACTTTTTTTCCCCATTTCTTTTTAGGGAGTACTTGGTCCAAAAAGCCCGTCTAATGACACCTAGAGGCCGTATTGCTGCTACTTGACCACACATTTCTGAACCAACTAACATTTTGATCACATTATATTCTTGGCATTGTTCTAGACAGGCTAACCTGAGAGTTAAGCATGCTACTTCCACGGACAGTACTGCTGATGTAGCCCTACAAAAAAAGTTGCCAAATATCAGATGATGTTGAACAGCAGATAATTACCCTGATCAATGCCATGACTTGTAAAGAAATTGTTTGACATTCTGGGAAATATGCTTGTTTGTTTTTCTTCCTCCCTAGAGTTCAATGAGAAGATAAACTCCACTCTCATGGCTGTATGGTTAAATATGAAGCTACTTAGCGCTTAGCTTAGCCTATCAGGTGGAGGAGGAGGAGTTGTTCTTCTTTACACATTTTGGTTTTTGTACCGATTAAACAAACGCCTCCCCCTGTTTTCAGTCTTTATGCTAAGCTAATAGCCTGCTGGCTGAAGCTTCATATTTATCGTACAGACACGAGACTGATATTGGTCTTCTCATTTAAATTTAAAACAAAGCCCAAAATGTTGAACTAATTCCTTTTTAAATTCGAGTCAGTGGGATGTCGGGTTAAATGTCTAATGCTTGCTATAGTAAGCTAATTTACTCAACATAATTAGCATTCATGAAAAAGTCATGTAAACAAAAAGTCATGAACTACAGCTTGAGAACTGTATTTGCTTCAACTAACCAAGCTCTGGGTCGGTGCAACAGTGCCAAATTCGCCATGATATCGTAGCGTAAGAGAGTAACTTGCCCACACACAAAGGAAAAACCCTACGCTGCATAGCTCCAACAATCTGAGGTCGATATCTTCATAAACCAACTGTACATTACATTAGCAAAACCATCAAGCATATCTGAATCCAGTCCAACTGCAAAAAGAAAAACACTATTTGTAGTGTAAAACTCACAAATCAATTATTCTGGCTTCCAAACCTTTTAATTGCATCTTTTGTTTAGAAATTGAATTATCAGTTTGGATAGGTTTGTTGAAATAATTGAATTATAACTTAATTAAATCCCACTACTCCAAACATGTGGAATAACATTTAAAAAGTACAAAAATCTCTTTAAAAGGATAAAATAGAGTGCATCTATCGGCAGTTAGTGGTTAATCTCTAAAAAGCAGGATTTTACTATGATGAGAAAGCAACGTTGTATTTCAGACTGATAGAGAATCACTGCTATTGAAAAGGAGTGGAAAGAAATGTCTATTGAAGCTTGAATAGGGAATCAAATCCCTAATTGTCTGGGCATTCACTGGGCGTTCTTTAGTGTGATCGTATGGTTTTTACTTGACCAACTTTAGTGTGTGTTTGTGCAGTTCGAAGATCAAGTTTAACATGAGTCACACATCATAAGGCCAGAGTCGTCACTGTCAAATTAGTCGTACTTTTTTTATTCAAAGACCAATATCTGCCCAATATGAAGTCCAGCTCTAGTCAAAAGCTGAAGTCGAGAGGGTCAGTTTAGGAAGTATAAAAAAAAAAATTGAAATAATATTGAGATACTTATATCTCCAGGCCAGACAGGAGAACATCTAAACTAGCCTGGATGCGGTTCAGCGCTGGTTGTAATATCCTTCAATTCCATCCTATCGCTTGGGTGCTTATTAGTAATAACCTCATTGCTTTGTGTCTGATAACGTTGTTTTGATGCCTTGTAAAACAAAGTGCTATCTTTGTGCTGTGACTCAAAAGTCATGAATAACTTTAGTCAGTGTGTGACTAGAGATGGCGGTGTGTGTGTGTGTGTGCTTGCATGGTTTTGGGTATTAATGTGTGTGTTAATGCACTAATACCTTGCGTTTCTTCTACATACGCACACCTGTCGATTGAACTCTTGGTTCGTCTTTACATTGTGCTGCTGAGCTTTGGGACAACAACACTCCTGAATGAAGGCAGCAGTAAAAAGCCAAAAGGAGGAAAAAAAAAAAAGATAAAATAAATCCTACATGCATACATTCACACTTGCATGTATGCACACTGACAAATATCGTGTAACCACTCGTTCCTCATACTGATGCATGTGCAGTAAGAATTAGTCATTGAAGCTGCTCTGCACCACAGCCAGTGGTGCTCAATGATATACACTGTTCTGCTCGATGTGAGTATTTTGAATGTTGTCATAAAAATCCGCTTCATTCCAGAGGAAGTTAACATTATCTGTCTGGGCTCTAGGGAGGTTCTTTTTTCTTTTTTTAAAATTCCATATTAATGTTTATCTGTCACTGTAAGTGGAAGATGTTTGTGTTACTTAGTTTTCTTACTGTAGAAAACCTGAATCTCGGAATTACAAATGATTGTCAATGAGCTAAAAGCTAAGAGTTACAATATCACTCATATACTGTAGATACAGAATGTCTTTTTATGTATTCTAAGTTTGCACACAGGAAAGTCATCAAATGATACTTAAAGCAGGCATTTAGAACATGTTTTAATATCAAAATATAATGTTATGTTCTCTTATTGATCTCAACCATTAAACCACTTTGGTCTTGAAGAAGAGGTGCAAAAATTCAGAAAAACCTACATGCCTTTTTTAAGGTCTGTGAGCTTCGTTAGTGTAAGATGGAAGAGGGTCCCAATATTTTGTACAAAGTTAATATTGTTTCATTGAAAAGGAGCTATTCAGAATATTTTGTTTGCCATAGAGTAACCTGGGAACGATGGTTGTCTCTATTACTGGCAGCTTTTGTTGAAAGCGTTTAAGTTTGCCATTAATAGAGGCAGTCGTTTCAAAGGTTGAGTGCAAGTTACCACACATCAGAGAAAATAGCTTTCTGATATAGTGCCTTTGAAGCAAATTATTTTCTAAGAATTCTGGTTATAAGTGTCATAACTTGGATTGTTCATTTTTACAGTCTTATTTGACTTCTTTTACTACTTTGTCTTCACAATACTTATAATTAGCACTGGATGTGTTCTCTGTGTTGACTAATTGCCATGCGTTGGATCATAGAAAATGCACTATTTGCAACATATCAGCAAAAAGTGTCACCCATGTCAATGGTATCAGTAGATCATTAAAACAATAAAAACAAGGCTCTTCTGAATTGCCTTCAATTTTGTTAAGACTCCTCTTTAACACACCTACGTAAGCTGATAAACTATATTTCATCAGACATCCCATATTGTCTTATCTTCTCAATAGGTGTACATACTAAAAAAATCCTTTATGATCCCCCAGAGGGGAAGTTGGGGTGTTACAACAGCACAAAGACAGATATAAGTACGGATGAATAGAGAAACTTAAGATCAAATAGATACATTATACATTTATAAAATAAAAATAAGAATAGAATAAAATAATCTGATACATACAGTAACAGAATATGTTCATATATTTAACATATATACATATATCTATATGTGTGTATAAATATATGTATTTTCATATATAATAAGTGTATATATACATATATACACAGTATATACAGTATACATAATGTATATACAGTATATATGTCATAATGTTATGGCTGATTAGTGTATATACAGTATGTATACTGTATGTATGTGTATATATATATATGTATACAATATATGTATACATATATAATACACTGGCAACTGAGTATATTTCACCTCATGGGCCACTTTATCATATAAATATAATTTATTTTCCATGTGGTGGGGGTGTGTTAAAGGAATTTAGGTTCTTTATATACTGTCTTTTGCATGATTTACAGTCATCTGTGGAGGTTGTTGCTTGTTTGCGCTAACTCACTCAAGTTTGTCTTTGTTTCGTTTTTTTTGTTTTTCACTTTTTTACAAGTATTGATAACCAAGTACAGTCACTGACATTCAAAGTCCCCGCCCCTGCGAGTGGTTACATAAGTGATTTTTCTTTCAGTCGTATTTAAACCTCAAGCCCACGTTCTCTCCTCCTCACTCTCCTGCAGCTCTTTCTTTCTCAACTCCTCCCTCATTTTTTGACGCTCATCTTTGCTGCAAAAATGGCCACAGCTGGTAAGGTAGGTACATGATTCAACATGGGAGTACTCATATTGTATGTTACAACTGGGATGTTTTAATGAGTGTTTCAGAGTATAGTATAAGTACAGTCAAGTATAGTAGGTAGTAAAACAAAACATGAGTAAAACAATGCAACAAACCTCACATTAATATATTTTACGTGAATATTATGAGATTCTTAATTGATCATAATGTTTTCATGTTTTATGTTAATGAATGTGATGTTAATTCAGTGGTTGAAGTGTGGATGGGTGTAATATACCAAGCTGATACCTGACAATGCATCTCAGTGCTCTCATGTGCAGAGTTTTACTGTAATTTTCTTTGCACATGCATGTTTATGTCACTCGAACATACTTATTTTTACTGCAATAAAAATGTATAATAAGAAAATAAAATAGCAATCCCTTTCTCTTTTCTCTTTCTGTCCCCTCGGCCTCATTGAAATATTGCATGTCCTGTTTTGACTTGGCACACAGTTTGAAACTGTCCGATCAGTTTTGCGCAATTGTGGATTTTGGCAAAGATGAGGGGGTAGTAAGCCAACAGACGATATGGTGGAAGCACAAGAATGAATTGTTAATTCACTGTGGAATAAAAAAAAATGTCCAAAAAGACTTCGAGGAAAAACCACTTCACCACTGATTTACTCAATGGTTGTGATACTAAATTTGCCGACCCTACATAAAATTATACTGCAATAATAAAATCTGCCAAATAACCTCTGTTGCTTTCCATGTGCTGTTTGCTTTTTCAGGAGCAGCTGTATCAGAGAAATGGAAACCAATGTACTGTTAACATGTGATTAAAAATGTGTAGTGAATATGTGAAACCCATTTGTTTAAGGTTTGCTATGATGAACATTTGCATGGTGGCATATAAGCCAATTTAACACCTCTAGATGAGTGTTCGTTTGAAATCATAGCACAAAGGATAGTAACATTTTATCCAACACTCAACTAGGCATAGTGAAACACAACAAAATACTTGAAACCTCTCAACTTATTGTTTGCCAGGTCAATGTAAATGCACTTGGAATTACACATGCTACTTTAGTGGGTGCTTGAAGGGTTTCAGGAGTGTGCCATGGCGCCTTTCTGGAAACCCTTGTATATCCTAGTGTAGTGGCAGCACCCAGTAATGTGAGATTTCATGTGGTGTCACTGCCCTCTGCTGTAGGTCATCAAGTGCAAGGCAGCAGTGGCCTGGGAGCCCAACAAGCCTCTGGTGATTGAGGAAATTGAGGTAGCCCCGCCCCAGGTCAACGAGGTCCGCATCAAGGTGAGAGACGTCCACTATCAAGACACAGAGATGTCTGACTGCACATTGAGTGAGTGTTAGTGAATGAGTGTAGTTCATAGTTGTGAGAGGTTACTGAAGATTTTTAGGACTTCCTAAACCAGAAATGCTATGTAGTGACATCGTCACACTAAAGCCCTCTTCTGGATGAGCAGGGGGTTAATATGTTGGTTTATATATATGGCGTACTGGCCCAGGTACAGCGCTGAAGCTTCATAAGTGATGTTGTCTTCTGGTCTTCTGGACAACCATATAAAACTATATGATATCCTTAAAAGTAAATAAAATTGCTGTTCGGGGTAAAGGGTTTAGCAAACTGTCACTTGCTAATGCAGCTTTAAAGAGTGTTCGTAAAAAAACAAGCATCAGTGTTTTCACTGTGTGGTCGTTGTTTTCGGTGCAGATCTTGGCAACCGGAGTGTGCCACACGGACCTGTATCATTTGTTTGAGGGTATGCATAAAGACGGCTTCCCAACAGTCCTCGGCCATGAGGGAGCCGGCATCATAGAGAGCGTTGGGCCTGGAGTGACTGAATTTCAACCAGGTCAGTTAATAGTTTAATTTGTCTAACAGCTCTGGTTTTGTTCCCTGTTAGACTTTGTGGCAGCAATGTTAGCAATGGGTAGACCAGGGCATATTTGTGCCATTCAGCCCAACAAACCTGTTTCGCATTTGTTTAGTTGTTTTGTAAGTTGGCCTAAAATTAATTTGACTATCACGTGTCAACATTGTTTTTGTCTTTCAGGAGACAAAGTCATCCCTCTGTTCATCTCCCAGTGTAGAGAATGTCGCTTCTGTAAGAGCCCCAAGACCAACCAGTGTGAGAAGGGATGGTGAGCTCATCTTTTTTTTCTTAATTTCATTCATCCAGGATGTGTTCATATGGTTACAGACCCATTTGATGGTGCATTAACATTTCATGCATTATGTTTCTCTATGACACAGATCCGATTGGGTGGATGCAATGCAAAAATGTAGTCTCAGGTTTTAATTTTCATTTTAATAAATTATCTGTTTAGGGCTGCTGATCGTTATGATCTGATGGCACCAGAAGACTCCAGGTTCACCTGTAAGGGGAAGAAGATCCTGCAGTTTATGGGAACCAGTACCTTCTCTCAGTACACTGTGGTTAACCAGATGGCTGTGGCTAAGATCGACCCCGCTGCCCCTTTGGACAAAGTCTGTCTCCTTGGGTGTGGGATCTGCACAGGATATGGAGCAGCAGTTAATACTGCTAAGGTGTGTATGTTTGACTGTTAGGGATAGTCCAGCATGTATTGTTGAAGGCTAACCCCTGCTGTAATGAAAGGTCACATCTGAAATGAAACATACTAGCTGTCTGTGGCACCACAGTATTTAGGGAGAATTGGTGTTTATTACTGTATGGAGCATTAAGAAGTCCAACCTAAAGTG